>SKCR01029197.1:0-185044 GCA_019454045.1 Zanthoxylum bungeanum
AACAGAACTGACGGATCCTATCTCGACACACACAGGACACCTTGAGGATCTGTCTACACCCAACGAACAGGCGGAGGTCTGATCTAAATAGATCGGTGACGTGAATACCATCTAAGTGGAAGATGTCTCATGTGCCCACAATGGTATCTCAATTCGAAGAATAAAAAATGCTACTCAACCCGAGAAGATTCTTATTGACGTTGGTGTACCATCCATTAAGAATCTTCAGTGAGTCGTTCAATGTTTATCCGCTATGAACACCTACACGTCTATACGAGTCTCCAAGACTCATGTTTCATTGAGAAACCATTGGAATTATATATTCCAGTATACGACATATACCGGTCTCAACGGGTTTACTTTACTGACCAAGTAGTGTAAACCTTGACCAGGAACAGTCTGAGATTGACAACGTCATGATACAACTCAATATCAGTTGCGACGCTTTTGTAACTGCATCATTACTAATCATTCTAAGGTCAATTACGTCTTTACCATATAAGAAGATATATTATATTACATAAATTGCTTATTTTATTCATAATAAAACATTTTACAATAGTATTTACAAGGAAATACAATTGGGAATTGGCGCTCTGAGCACCAACCCCAACACTATCATCTGAACTTGTCATATGTTAGTACAGAGAATGTCTTGCAACCTCCGCCTAGCTTCAATACTCAAAGATCAGAGCATAAACCTTCTCAAGAAGACCTAATGAGCACGTTTGTAGCTAAAAATTCAGGGAGATTTGAGAAGAATGAGTCGAGGCTGAATAATATTGAAACGCACATGGACAATATCGGAGCAACAATGAAGTCCATAGAAGTACAGATTGGGCAGATTGCCTCTTCCACGGCTAATCAACAGAAATGGATATATCCTAGTAATATTGAGGTCAACCCTAAATAGAAGTGTCAAGCCATTAGCCATAGGAGCGAGAAAGATATTAGAGATAGTCCAAAGGACCAAAATAGTAAGGTCAAAGAAGTACTTCAAGAGAAAACAGTGATGAAAAAGACAGCAGTGCAACAGCTCATTTATATAAGCCACCTCACATCCCGAAGACTCCTTTGTCATATTCTCGGCGCTTTCACAAGAAGAATTTGGATGATCAGTTCACCAAGTTTCTAGATATCTTTAAAAATATTCATATCAGCATCCCCTTTCGCAGATGCATTGGAACAAATACCTAACTATGTGAAGTTTATGAAGGAGATGATGTCCAAAAAGAGGAAGTTGGCTGATTTTGAAACAGTAGCAATCATAGAAGAGTGTAGTACCATTATACCAAAGAAGCTTCCTCCAAAGTTGAAGGATCCTGGTAGCTTTACCATACCGTGCACTATTTGGAATCAATATTTTGATAAGGCGTTATGTGATTTGGGTGTTAGTATCAATATCATGCCCCTATCCATCTACAAACAGTTGGGCATAAGTGAGGAAAAACCAACCACAGTCACATTACAGTTAGCAGATAGATCTTTTATCTACCCATGAGGAATAATAGATGATGTGTTGGTTAAAGTGGATAAGTTATATTTTCCTGCTGACTTCCAATCATCCTTGGAATACCTTTCTTGGCATGGAAGATGATCATGACATTCTTATCATCCTTGGAAAACCTTTCTTGGCAACAGGCAGAGTGATCATTGATGTGCAGAAAGGTGAACTGAAAATTAGAGTTCAAGATGAAGAAGTCACATTTCGTATTTTCAGAGCATTACCAAGTCCTCAAGGTGATAAAGAATGTCATAGGTTAGACATTTCAGGGAAGGAAGTTGCAATGGACAATGGCCATATGTTAAGAGAGTCTCCGGGTATTCAAGCCGACATGCAGGGTAAACCAAGAGTCAAGCAAACAACGAGCACATTGAAGCCATGCAAAGACGATCCTCCGCAGCCAGAACTGAAATCGATCCAAAAGCACCATAAAAAGAGGAAATCAATAGTCAGTGCTCACTTGAAGATGATCCATGGAAAGCTAAAAAAGTGGTCGAGCCAATTTTGCTACATGTGTAGTCTAAAATTTCAAACATCAGTGGACCTTGGAGAACCATCCATGAATAAACTGCCACAGCTAGCCAAACAATATTATTCATATCATAACAACTGGTGGATACAAAAAAGGTGGAAAATGAGACTACCCGGTCCGCTACATTGATGCCACCATGACCATTTGTGTGGTTATGTCTGGATGAAGACGTTAAACTTAGCGCTAGCGGGGAGGCAATCCTTGCATTTGTTTTTTTTATTTTTATTTTATTGAGTGTTATTTGCTTGTTTTTTTATATTTTGCATGTATATATATGCAGGTGTTAGTGCAACCCACACAACCCACGCAACCAAATTCTGACTCGCAGGAGCCTGATCAACTTCATACACGGTAGTGTTGTTCCTGTTGGAGTTGGTGCTTGGAGTGGCTATCCAAATTGTATATTTATTATTTATTAATAAAATAACTACCTTTTGTTTTCATACCTTATTAATGTATTGTCCTTATGCGTATTAGATTGATATATAGATATGCTAAGAATGACATCGACTTTAGAATAGTCTTGTAGTAATACAAGATAGTAGGTGGTCCAACATTAGGATAAGTATTACTATTGTAAATTATTCTTAAAGTATATATATTCTTGGTCGTTGGTTTTGGAATACGGTCGAATTCTTATAACCTAGAAGACTAGCACATGTTGTATATTGGAGTTAGAGTTCCAATGGTTTAACCCGATGTACCATGAGTTTTGGAAACTCGTATAGATGTGTGGGTATCGGTTGGACCAAATACTGAATGACTCACATGTGATTCCTAATAGTTGGAAGTACACACCACCGTCTATAGGAATCTCCTCGAGTGGAGTAGCATATATAATCCTTTGACTATAGTATAATATTGATTTTGTGTGAGATCCTCCACACTTTGATGTCATGTATGTTAGAAACCTTTCATGGTCTGGCCTCTAGATGTTCGTTGGGTGTGGACCGATGCACTCAGTAATAAAGTGTGAAGCAAAATAGGATCTGTCAGCCCGTATGTGTACTATAAGGGGTTTAGGTATCCATGTGAGTAAAGTCACGATTCTTAAAGATTTGGCCAGATTCGATCACTTAGGGTGGATCACATCAAATATGAAGAATTATGGACATGTCGATATGAGATGTGCGCCTCGGAAACTTAACGGTGTATTCTATATTTCCTAAGCAGAACTCGGATAGCCTATGACGGAGAGATTGTTTAACATATGTGATGATCTCGACTTGTATAGTTCAGAAAGGTCGTTCATGTTGTTCGCGAATTCAGAGGTGGCCGAATTACATACATATTAACTAGGCTTATATGACGAACGTGTCTGAACTTAGAGAGTCCCAATATGAACTGTACTCGTTGAGCACTTGGGTAGACCATTAATTTTGATAAAAGATAATATTGTTGGGTTTCTAAAGTGTCCCAAGATCAATTTAAGCAAGAAATAATGTGAATATAATAAGAATTAGAGCGGGAATATACTTACATCGAACGAATTTTGGATGCGTTGATAACAAAAAGTTTTTCCTTTGAGAAGTCTCAAAGCTTCCTTTTGAATGTGTTGAATCCAAGCTCCAAGCTTTGATTTCAGATTCCAAGCTCAAATGTTGGTTTCCCTATCACCTTGAATGATTTCTTGTGTGCTAGCACTTGAAAAATTTTGAAACAAAATTTTCCTTTTGCCTTGTGAAAGATTCGGCCAAGAGAGAAAAATGGGGAGAGAGAGAGCTTTTTCAATATTTTGTGTTTTGTTTTCTAAAAACCCCTTATACCAAAAGTCTCACAAATTTTGGTATATGCTTTTTCCAAAAAGCAAAACAAACATTTGGAGGGAAAATGACATTAATTGCTCTCAACTACTCCCATCACTCAAAAAAATGACTTGTATCACATCACTCAAAGTTGATGTGACTTACATCCCAAAAGGTGACTTGCGATGTGACTTGTGGGCCCCACTTTAATTCAAAATGCGAGTGGACCCGCAAACACATTCCGGGCTCGGGTTCGTTAATTCTGAATTAACGAATTTCCCGATGCGAAGTAATTAAATCAAATTTAATTAAATAATTATGCCTAGAAAATTACTATTCGCATCGCTCGTGAATTAATTCTAAATTAATTTGTTCCCCCGAATTAAAATACAATTTTAATTCCGTGTCGAAATCTAATTTCATTTTATATATCGAATATATTATTTTATCGATTAATTCCAAATTAATCGTTCTCTCTCTTCAAATAGTATTTTATCCCATATAAAATCTCTCCGCAATTAATCCTAGATTAATTATGTTCGAATCATACGTCATCGGTGAATCTTCGGGAAGCGACCCATGAGATCCCTGGATATGTTGGTAGTAAATCCGGTCGTCGGACTATCCGAACACGTACGTACCTCGTACTACATGGTTGGCTTCTAGCAAAGCACTATGCCTACCCAATTCTCCAGAAATATTCTTTAAGGAATATTTAATCTATGTCAGGCGTAGTATACATAGTATTGCGTATATGATCTAGTACCGGATGTCACATGCAAGGCCTGAGGCTGGAATAATGTATGCCCCGTATGAAGCATATATCGGATCACAAGCAACTAGTCTCTTTAATCGGATAATCATGACCTTATCATATTATCCCGATGGTTGCAACCAATTAGAGTACCTGTTCTGTATCCCTGCGTGATCATCATCTCCATATGACTGAAGTGATACTTTTGTCTTGACATCACACCCAATACACTACGATTCTCAATAAACCCAGAAGAGGCGTACAGAGAACCTGTTAAAGTCCTGGACGACCAAATCCAAAGCGTATTGATTGTCGCAAGTACTAGCGATGCAAGTCTCAGGTTAAGACCAAATACACCTACCCTGATGCGGATTCCCATAGACACATAGACATACTACCAATGGGATTCCGCGGGGTCTATCCAGAGCTAAGCTGTTTCCGTAACATCGGTAAACACAACCTCCTATCACACTTGCATAAGTATCCAATACTTAAATATATGAGAACTATACCATTACGCTTCCATAACATGCACAAGTGCAATACTAGTCTATTCCGCATTATCGATGTCCAGTCTCGATAATACTACGACTAGGGATATTTAATGATTAAACCTTTATGGATTGATATTGTCTCATATCTAATAATCCAAAACTAATCATAAGGACTTTTATCATTTATATATTTAAGTAATCAAATTAAAAAATGATAAAATGTAATTTCTATAGTCACATAGTTAATTTGTACAAAAACCACAATGTCTTTTACAAATAGTGACGCTATGGGTCATAATTATCCAACAATCTTCCACTTGGCCTATAGCCAGTCACTCAAGCATCTAACACCTGAACTATGTACATGTCGCTCAAACTTTTACTGAGGAATAACTTTCGTCAGCGGATCTGCAATGTTGTCCTCTGATGCGAACTTCTCGATCTTCATATCGCCACGATATATGATCTCACGAATCAGATGGAAACGTCGAAGAACATGCTTGGATCGTTGATGAGACCGCAGTTCCTTAGCATGCGCTATAGCCCCATTATTGTCACAATACAATGGAACGGGCTCAGCTGCTAACGGAACTACTCCTAATCCAATTAGGAATTTACGGATCCAAACTACCTCTTTTGCTGCTTCAGGTGCAGCAATGTACTCCGCCTCTGTTGTTAATCGGTAACAGTCTCTTGCTTGGAAGATTTCCAGCTTACTGCTCCGTTATTCAATTGCGACTTACAATCATCTTTATCGGTTTGGAAACTTGTGTCGGTAAACCCAGTTACCTCAAGTTCTCCATCTCCATATATTAAGAAAACATCTTTAGTTCATCTAAGATACTTTAGGATATTCTTAACCGCCATCCAGTGACCATCACTTGGATCGGCCTGATAGCGACTACACATGCTCAAAGTATATGAGACATCAGATCACGTACATATCATGGCATACATGATCGATCTGACTGCTGAGGTGAACGGGATCCGACTCATGTTGTCTCTCTCATCTTGAGTTTTAGTACACATGTCCTTAGATAGAGTGACGCCATGTGACACTGGCAACAGTCCCCTCTTGGACTGATCCATGTTGAATCTCTTCAACACTTTGTCAATGTACGTACTCTGGGAGAGTCCAAGTAGCTTTCTAGATCTATCCCGGTAGATCTTTATTCCCAGAATAAAGGCTGCTTCTCCCAGATCCTTTATGGAGAATTTTAATGAAAGCCAAGCTTTCACCGATGTTAACATGGGAATGTCATTGCCAATAAGCAATACATCATCAACGTAAAGGACAATGAATGTCAGTGCGCTCCCACTAACCTTCTTATATACACAAGGATCATCCTCGTTTTGAACGAAATCATATTCTTTTATGATCTCATCAAAAAGTTGGTTCCAAGAACCGATGCTTGCTTCAATCCATAAATGGATCGATTTAACTTACAAACCATGTTTGCAAGTCTTGGTATGACAAAACCGTCAGGCTGTTGAATATAAACATCCTCCAAAAGGTTTCCGTTAAGGAAAGCGGTTTTGACGTCCATCTGCCATATCTCGTAATCGAAATATGCAGCAATAGCAAGAATTATCCGAATGGATTTAATCATGGCAACGGGTGAAAAATTTTCGTCGTAATCGACACTATGTCGTTGACGATACCCTTTCGCTACAAGCCTAGCTTTGTACGTTTGTACGTTGCCATCCATGTCAGTCTTCTTCTTGAAGACCCATTTATAACCAATAGGCTTTACACCTTCTGGTGCATCAACCAGTGTCCAAACTTGGTTGGTGTACATGGAATCCATTTCAGAATTCATGGCATCTTGCCATAAACCGGAGTCGATACCTTGTATTGCTTCCTCATAAGTAGCCAGTTCGTCTTCCTCAATAAGATTGATATCCACATGAGGTGAGATCAGAAACCCATACCTCTCAGGTTGTTTTTTTACTCTCTCCGACCTACGCGATTCTTGTGTATTCGAAGATTGTGGTACAGTCTCATCCCTGATGGACTGTTCATGTTCCGTTAAGGATTCTGTGCCAGGAACAGTATCACTCCGATTTTATCGAGTTTTACTTTCCTCCCACATATCACTGCATTTAGGAATTCCTTCTCAAGGAAAACCGCATGTAGAGCAACAAATACTTTGTTCTCTTCTGGGTGATAGAAGTAATATCCTTTGGTTTCCCTAGGATATCCTATAAATAGGCATTTATTCTATTTGGGTTCTAGTTTGGTACCTTCCAAACGTTTGACGTATGCCCAGCATCCCCGAATCTTCAGGAATGAGAAACCCGGTTTCTTTCCTGTCCATATTTCATACGGAGTCTGTTGAACAGACTTTGACTGAACCTTATTCAAAATAAGTATTGCACTGTTCAATGCATATCCCCAGAAGGAAATAGGTAGCTCTGTGCGACTCATCATAGACCTTACCATGTCTAACAAAGTTCGGTTTCTCCGTTCGGACACACCATTTAATTGCGATGTTCCTAGAGGAGTACACTGTGAAAGAATACCATATTCTTTCAAGTAATCAAGAAACTCATTGCTTAAGTATTTGCCACCACGGTCCGACCGTAATGTCTTAATACCTTTGTCGGTCTGTTTTTATACTTCGTGTCGTAACTCTTTGAATTTCTCAAAGGTTTCCCACTTGTGTCTCATAAGATACACATAACTATAACGCGATGCACCATCCGTAAAGGTTACGAAGTATTCATATCCATCTCTAGCCTGGCTAGACATGGGCCCACATACGTCACTATGAACGATGGCTAACAGTTCGGTGGCACGTACACCTTTAGCGCTAAAAGGTGATTTAGGCATTTTGCCTAACAAACTAGATTCACAAACGTCATATGAATTTGGATCAAATCCATCCAAGTACCCACTCTTCGAAAGTGTGGATATACGTGTCTTGTTTATGTGTCCCAGACGACAATGCGACATATAAGTTTCATCATTGTTACGTACTTTAAGCCTTTTGTTTGTTACATTATATGTTTGAGATTGACTTATATTCAAAATATAATGACCATTATTTACATCAGCAGTGCAAATTTCCATATCATTTTTATACATAAGACACCCAGTGTTTCTAAATACAAAAGTATACCCACATTGGGCTAACATAGATACATAAATAATATTTCTAGTCAAACTAGGTACATAATAATAGTCTGTAAGTTTAAGTACATGCCTCGAGGGCAGTTCCAAAACAAAAGTGCCAACGGCCAAAACGGCGACTCGTGTCCCATTTCCAACGCGGAGGTCAATCTCTCATGAGGCCAGTCTCCTGCTAATCTGCAGATCCTGCACATCAGTATATATATAAGTACCACAACCAGAATCAAATCCAATTTTTAAAACTAGTAGTAGACATGTTTATTTCGATAACAAACATACCTGGGGCATTGCCCGCTTTGATTTCCTTCATGTGTGCCTTGTACTCGCGGTAGTCACGCTTCCAGCGACTCCACTTCCCGCACTGTAGATATACATCTTGGGATTTATCCTTACCCTTCCCAGAAGGTTTTGACGATTTGGCCTTGCCTTTCTTCTTCTTCTTCTTCTTCTTTACACCTCCAGTCGCCTTGGGCCAAGCCCTCGGAGTCTGAGATGTTGAAGCGAAGTGCGCCTCGCGTTTCTTGCTCTTTTGAAGCTCTTTTTCTGCTTTGCGCAGTGTGGACATCAAATCTCCAAGAGTTTGTTCTTGGTTCATCATATTGTAGTTCATGATGAACCCACTCCAAGTGTCGGGGAGAGACTGTAAGATCAAATCTATTGAAGTCTCAGCCACGAAGACAATGCCCATCTGTCCCAGCTGCTCAATGTCAGCAATCATCTGTAATACATGGTGCTCAACAGACGTACCCTCTGACATGTGAGCACGAAAGAGCTTCTTATGCAACTCATATCTTTGCGATCTTAGATTAGATCGGTGAATATCATGCAACTTCGCCATCATATTATAGGGATCCAATCCCTTATTTTGATGACGGAATTGTTGAGTCATAGTAGCAAGCATTATAGATTGAGCAGTGAAGTTGTCATCGCTATGATTCTTCCAAAGTTCTAGCTCAACTATCTGATCAGATCTAGGCTTAGGACCAAGAGGTCTCTCTATAGTGTAGAGTAACTTCTCGGATCCCAGGACAATCCTGAGATTCATGTCCCAATCTAGAAAGTTTGTGCCATTAAAGACATTGTCGCCCATGATAATATCTCTAATGATTAACTTTCCTGTCATCTTAATTGCAATAGTCAAACTATTCAATTAACGATGTATGGGTACAGTCTAACTGTTACAAGAAAAATAATAAAATATTAGTCCAACTAATAAATATAATTGACGAAATAATTTGAAAGCGCGTAAAGCCAAGTATTTGAACGAAACTGAAAAATTCAATACTAGCCTCCCACTATTTTTCGGCGAGCCTCTAACCCTCTGTTGAGTACTCGGGAAACCTAATTTCCTAGTGGGCTAGGATCCCGTTAAATAACACACAACCTTGACTTTGGCCAACAAGGTGTATGATATTTAACTAGGTAGATCTCTAAGATCAATTGGATCTCATCCAATTCCTAGATCCGGTAGGTGGACCTCCAAGTCCGAAACATATATACAATATATATGCCAATATATCCAATATATTTTGCTAACCTTTTCCTCTGAATCAACTAAGCCTTGGCTTTGGCACAACAAGCTTAATGATTCCAGTTAGGCGAAACCCATTGACTTTGGAAAGCGTCGTAATCGATGTCGATGGACAAGAAGTGATCTTGACTTTGGCCAACAAATCACAACTTGGACAAGACATACGATATGGAAAAAAGCCTTCATGATTCAAACACATCCGCGATGGACAAAGGTCTTGACTTTGGCCAACAAACCAGTGCCAATCTTGGATCTTGAGAATGAATCATTCAATGGAAGGAAAAACACTTAATATTTGTTGAGTGTTTTTCGCGTAAATTGGTAACCAATTTATTATCTTTGATTAGGTCTCATCATACACCCTTAAGCATGCATTCTAAAAGCATAATAAGGCGCGGTAAATCAATTAATAATGATATGCGGATGGATATCTCACAGATTGTTCCTAGAACAAATCACTCTCTTTCCTCTCCCCGGCTAGCACTATTCTAACTTCTACCCAATTACATAATACAATTAGAGAAACCTCATTCACATTGAGGGGAATTAAGTGAAAAGAGAATTACAAAGAATCGTGAGATAAGGCTGGACACGCAAGTCCAATTTAATAAATTCTAAATTTACAATAATTTCCAAAATTGCCCTTTTCCCTTCTAATATCCATCTGATATACATTATTCATACAACACATCCATGTATTCACACAAAGCATGTTATTCAATCAATCTAATCCAATTAATTAATCTTTGAATAAAGTGATCATCCAATGTTCAAACAACGATTTGATTTGCACGAGTCCAACTTGTTTAAGAATAAGTACTCAAAGTACGAATTGTTGAATTATATCGAACTACAATTTAAATCTAATTTAATTTGTATTCAATACTAATTCTATATTTAATTCCAAATTAAATAATTACACTTTTAAATGCGCCTTTATGACTTAGATTCCAAATCTAATCTAAATGGGTCTCAAAGCCCAATTAACATCCAATGTCATTTAATTAAAGTCAAATGGGCATTCAATTAATTTCTTAAGGCATGGACTTTGGTCAATATGGGTCAAACCCTAATACCAAAGCCCAATTAAGGAATCACCATATTTGCCAAGAAACCAATTTTGGCCCATTAGGCCCAATTAAACATAAAATGCCCATTTGTTATATTTGGACTTAATGGAATGGTTTAGGCCCAATTTGGATCCAATCCAATTGTCCTAAACCAACTTGGCCCAGCCAAGCCCATTAGGCCCAAATACAACATTATAAGCCCAATTCTAAATTAAGCCCATTAATCAAATTCTAAAATTCCAAATTTCATAATTTAATTAATTAAAGTGTATTGCACTAATTAATTATCTAAATTAATATCTCCAAAAAATCAATTTAATTAATTAATCATGCATTAATCTTTTCAACACATGTCCAACATTATTGAATCAAAATCATCTCATTTTCATGCTCTTATGGTCACGTCATTGAGAGATTTTTAAAATCGATTTCGATTTCAATCCAATTAAATCATAAATCAATTTATCCCAAGTCTTTAAACACATCCAATGGTCTTAAAAACAAAATCTCCATGACCTAGGGTTTATCCATTACATTCGGCCAAGGCAATAAAAATGAGGAAAATTAATCCAATTAATTTTTCTTCAAATTGATCATGCATAACTCTAAGTTATCAACATACAAGCATACTTAAACAAACAATTTGATTAAAACATGCTCAAATCAAAAATACCCAAATTTTTGTATATAAACCCTAATCAAATTTCATGCTCAAATAGGCTCCATGATACCATTGTTGGGTTTCTAAAGTGTCCCAAGATCAATTTAAGCAAGAAATAATGTGAATATAAGAAGAAGTATAGCGGAAATATACTTACATCAAACGGATTTTGGATGCGTTGATAACAAAAAGTTTTTCCTTTGAGAAGTCTCCAAGCTTCCTTTTGAATATGTTGAATCCAAGCTCCAAGCTTTGATTTGAGATTCCAAGCTCAAAGGTTGGTTTTCCTATCACCTTGAATGGTTCCTTGTATGCTAGCACTTGAAAAATTTTGAAACAAAATTTTCCTTTTGCCTTGTGAAGGATTCGGCCAAGAGAGAAAAATGGGGAGAAAATGAGCTTTTTCAATATTTTGTGTTTTGTTTTCTAAAAACCCCTTATACCAAAAGTCTCACAAATTTTGGTATATGCTTTTCCAAAAAGGAAAACAAACATTTGGAGGGTAAATGACATTAATTGCTCTCAACTACTCCCATCACTCAAAAAAGTGACTTGTATCACATCACTCAAAGTTGATGTGACTTCCAACACAAAAGGTGACTTGCGATGTGACTTGTGGGCCCCACTTTAATTCAAAATACGAGTGGGCCCGTAAACACATTCCGGGCTCAGGTTCATTAATTCCGAATTAACGAATTTCCCGTTGCGACGTAATTAAATCAAATTTAATTAAATAATTATGCCTAGTAAAATTACTATTCACATCGCTCGCGAATTAATTCTAAATTAATTCGTTCGCTCGAATTAAAATCCAATTTTAATTCCGCGTCGAAATCTAATTTCGTTTTATATATCAAATATATTATTTTATCGATTAATTCCAAATTATTCGTTCTCTCTCTTCAAATAGTATTTTATCCCAGATAAAATCTCTCCGCAATTAATCCTAGATTAATTATATTCGAATCATACATCATCGGTGAATCTTCGGGAAACGACCCATGAGATCCCTGGATATGTTGGCAGTAAATCCGATCGTCGGACTATTCAAACACGTACGTTTTTACCGATTTACGAGACATAGTTGGCTTCTAGCAAAGCACCGTGCCTACCCAATTCTACAGAAATATTCTTAAAGGAATATTAATCTATGTCAGGCGTAGTACACGTAGTATTGCGTATTACGATCTAGTACCAGATGTCACATGCAAGGCTTAGGGCTGGAATAGTGTCTGTCCTGTACGAAGCATATATCAAATCACAAGCAACTAGTCTCTTTAATCGGATAATCATGACCTTGTCATATTATCCCGATGGTTGCAACCAATTAGAGTACTAGTTCTGTATCCCTGCGTGATTATCATCTCCATATGACTGAAGTGATACTTCCGTCTTGACATCTTACCCAATACACTACGATTCTCAATAAACCAAGAAGAGGCGTACACATAACCTATTAAAGTCTTGGACGACCAAAACCAAATCGTATTGATTGTCGCAAGTATTAGCGATGCAAGTCTCAGGTTAAGACCAAATACACCTACCCTGATGCGGATTCCCATAGACACATAGTCATACTACCAATGGGATTCTGCGGGGTCTATCCAGAGCGAAGTTGTTTCCGTACCATCGGTACACACAACCTCCTATCACACTTGCATAAGTATCCAATACGTAAATATATGAGAACTATGTCGTTACGCTTCCATAACACGCACAAGTGCAATACTAGTCTATTCCACATTATCCATGTCCAGTCTCGATAATACTACGACTAGGGATATTTAATGATTAAAGCTTTATGGATTGATATTGTCTCATATCTCATAATCCGGAACTAATCATAAGGACTTTTATCATTTATATATTTAAGTAATCAAATTACAAAATGATAAAATGAAATTTCCATAGTCACATAGTTAATTTGTACAAAAACCACAATGTCTTTTACAAATAGTGATGCTATTGGTCATAATTGTCCAACAAATATTCGATATCATAATTATCAACTAAGATAATCAAGTGTTATTGTATAACATTGATTATTTACTTTGACTTAATTAGATTAATTGGGTTAATTTAATAATTAGACAAGGATTAATGATAAAATCATAATTATATCTACCATTTGAAAATATTATGGTAATTGTAAGTATGTAATAATAGGTGGTTTTGGCTTGATTTAATTGGATTAAATCAAAGTGGCAAACATTTATTTAACCCATTTCTTAATCTTTGGCTTGATCTAATTGGATTAAATCAAAGTGGGAGAAAATGGAGATTAGTCACACTTAATTATACATATTTGGACAAATTAGATTAAACTCACCTAAAAGTTGATTACAACTTTTATTAATTAAAAATTGCCTAAGTTTTGCTATAAAAAGCAAACTTTAGGAAGGTTTTAATTAAGCAAAGAAAAAGCTTGAGAAAGCTAAATACAAGCAAGTATTAGAGAAATTAGCCTAAGTTAGAGAAGTGTTTAGAGAAGCTTTGTGAGGTCATTAAATCTGAAATGGATTCAATGCATGACAATCAAGCCTGGGACTTACTTGAACTTTCTGAAGGATTTAAACTTATTGGTTATAAATGGGTTTACAAAATGAAGCGAGGGCCCGATGGAAATGTGGAAACCTTTAAGACCCGACTGGTAGAAAAAGGTTACACTCAATGTCTTGGGATTGACTATGAGGAAACCTTTTCACCAGTAGCCATGCTAAAATCTATTAGGATTCTTTTAGCCATTGCTGCATATCACAATTATGAGATATGAAAGATGGATGTGAAAACCGCTTTCCTAAATGGATTCCTTGAGGAGGATATATATATGAAACAACCAGAGGGTTTCGTATCTTGCGAGACTTCAAACTTGGTTAGTAAGCTCCAGAAGTCTATTTATGGACTTAAACAGACATCTCGAAGCTGGAATCGTCATTTTGATGAGATAATTAGATTATCTGGATTCATCTAGAACGAGAAAGAACCATGTGTTTATAAGAAAGTGAGTGGGAGTATGATATTTTCTTAGTCTTGTATATAGATGACATCTTTATCATATGAAATGATATAAGATTGATGCAAAGTGTGGAAGTCTACCTTTGCAAGAACTTCTCCATGAAAGATATGAGTGAAGCTTCTTATAAACTAGGTATAAGGCTCTACCGGGATAGAGCTTATATGATTGTCGCAATCAACGTACATAGATAAGATGTTAGAAAGGTACGGTTTTACCTACTGCAAAGCAGCAAATGTACCTTTCCGATACGGCATACATCTTTCGAAGAAAATGGCACCTCTGGCTGAGGAAAAGGGAGTTAGAATTTCTAACTTGCCATATACTTCTTGTATTGGAAGCATATTGTATGTTATACTATGTACTAGATATGACATAAGTTTCGACGTCAGTGTGACCAGTCGATATCAGTCTAATCCAGGTAATGATCATTGGACAGCCGTGAAACATATCGTGAAATATATTACGGGTAATAAGGATAAGTTTATGATATATGGACAAAATGAGCTACAAGTTAAGGGTTATACAGACTCCGACTTCTAGGAAGATCCAGATGATAGAAAATCTACATCATGATACATATTTACTATCAATGGCGGTGTAGTCAGTTGGCTTTGTTCAAAGCAAGGCTCAACAGCTGATTCCACCACTGAGGCGGAATTTATAGTGGCTTCAAAAGCTGCTAAAGAAGTTGTATGGAATAGAAATTTTATCACAGAACTTGGCATTATGCCTAGTATTGTGGATTCGATCCCATTGTACTGTGATAATAGCAGAACCATTGCGCATGCTAAGTAGCCAAGAGCACATTCCCAGTATAAACACATGGAAAGGAAATATCGCGTAATTAGAGAGATAATTGAACGAAAAGACATAGTGGTCTTGAAGGTTCAAAGACTAGACAACATAGAAGACCCGCTTACAAAGGCCTTACTTCCTAAGTTATTTGATAAACATGTGGAGGAGACGGGACTCCGGTACCATCCAGATTGGCATTAAGCAAGTGGGAGTTTGTTGGAGTTGGTGCTTGGAGTACCAATCTGAATTTTATATTTTATTATTTATTAATAAAATAACTACTTTTTCAATTCATACCTTATTAATGGTATTGTCCTTATGCGTATTAGAGTGATGTATAGATATGCTAAGAATGACATCAACCTTAGAATAATCTTATAGTAATACATGATACTAGGTGGTCCGACATTAGGATAAGTATTACTATTATAAATTATTCTTAATGTATATATTTTTGGTAGTTGGTTTTGGAATACGGTCGAATTCCTATAACCTAGAAGACTAGCATGTTGTATATTGGAATTGGAGTTCCAATGGTTTAACGCGATGTACCATGAGTTTTGGAAACTCATATAGACGTGTGGGTATTGGTTGGACCGAATACTGAATGTCTCACAGGTGATTCCTAATAATTGGAAGTATACACCATCGTCAATAGGAATCTCCTCGAGTCGAGAAGCGTATGTAATCATTAGACTATAAGATAACATTGATTTTGTGTAAGATCCTCCACACTTTGATGCCATGTATGTCAGAAACCTTTCATGGTCTGGCCTCTTGATGGTCGTCGGGTGTGGACCGATGCACTCAGTAATAAAGTGTGAAGTAAGATATGATCCGTCGGCCCGTATGTGTACCATAATGGATTTAGGTATCCATGTGAGTAAAGTCACGATTCTTAAAGCTTTGGCCAAAGTAGATCACCTAGGGTGGATCACATCAGTTATGAAGAATTATGGACATGTCTACATGAGATGTTCACCTCGAAAACTTGACGGTGTATTCTATGTTTCCTAAGAACAACTCAGATAGCCTATGACTGGGGGACTGTTAAACATATGTGATGACCTCGACTTGTATATTTCAGAAAGGTTGTTCGTGTTCTTCGCAAATTCGGAGGTGGCCGAATTGCGTACATATTAGCTAGGCATATAACGAACATGTCTGAACTTAGAGAGTCCCAATATGAAGTGTACTTGTTGATCACTTGGGTAGCCGATTAATTTTGATAAAAGATAATATTCGATATTATAATTATCAACTAAGATAATCAAGTGTTATTGTATAACATTGATTATTTACTTTGACTTAATTAGATTAATTGGGTTAATTTAATAATTATGCAAGGGCTTAATTGTAAAATCATAATTATCTCTACCTTTTGAGAATATTATGGTAATTGTAAATATGTAATAATAGGTGGTTTTGGCTTGACTTAATTGGATTAAATCAAAGTGGCAAACATTTAGCTAATTCATTTCCTAATCATTGGCTTGATTTAATTGGATTAAATCAAAGTGGGAATTGACTAGACATTCTAATCAGTTTCTCTTTCGACAAGGGAATCATCTTTTACGAAAGATGAATATTATATACATTAGACACACTAACTGTCATACATATAGTCTCACTGTGTCCTTTATTAGATTATATCTAATGCACGTCTAATGGGAGCATCTCTCCAGTCTCTTAGTTTTATATCATATATAAAACTTTATATCGAATAAAATAGAGACCACTCCCACTGCATTCACGGAGAAAATAAGACTGAGGTAAATCTTTTACCTCATTAAAATCTCATTATTACCTTAATAATGATATTGTCATTATGATGTAAAATACTACAAAGAAATTTATACGCTCCCACTAACCCTTCTATCTCATATGTATTCTGTATGCTTTGATAAAATTAGACAACCTGACAGATATCAAAATTAGAAAACATAAATTTCCAAAAAGCTAATCCGAGTCTACAATAGGCTATATAAGCTAATATACTAAATTGTAATCTTAGCATAATACAAACTCTAAGGCCATTCCAAAACGAACTCTTCAAACTAAGAAATCACAATGGATCTCTTATCCGAAGAAATCATTCAGAAACGCCACTTTGTATTCTTTAGCTAAAATGTACAATTTAATATCATCATTAACCAACAGATTTTAAATTATTCAATCAGTGCAAATAGAGACAAGTTTCCTCAGAATCTACAATAGATTGCTGAGTATAACTTTTCTCAATGTCATACTATAAAGGTCAAACCTTTATTAAGCTTACTGTGCTTTTGCTGCGTAAACCATTTGCACATTTTTTGAACGATTTATAATGAAAGCTCAATCAAGTTCCAAAACTTGATCGTAGTAAGCTATGAACAATATTAGATCTATGGTTTAATGTTAATTTTCGGAATCGATATCAAATATCGTTCCCACTATAAATTATAAGATAATTTTCTTCGATAAGAAAATAACAGAACCATTAAGTATCAAATACTTTGTGAATGATTCTGACATCCTATAGCACTTATATGGAAGTAATAAAATGGTATTTTCATCTTATTAATTATGTAGTTCCATTTATAGTTTATCACTGTATTTGACTTCAATAAGTCAAGTCTTTTCTACAATAATCAACATCCAATGTTACACACTAAGTAATAAATAATTTTATTACTCGAGATCGTATAAAAGATATTTTATTAAATAGAATACAATATTCTATTAAATAAAATAAATGATAAACTTCTACTCGTACCTTTGAGGCGCAAGTACAATTCGATTATATAACTATTATACAAAAAAAAAAGATTCAAATCTCAAACATTTCAAGATTCGAATTTTCTACTTAAACACATCATATACGTAACTGTATAAACTATGGAACCTAAATTAAAAGGATGAATTAGTGTTACTGGAGCATAACCCCAAGAATATTGAAACTAATTCGGTAACACTCAATATCAAACGAATCAAATCATATAAGATCTGATTTCTTCCACTAACCAATTCCATCAATATGGAATCGTGGAAGAATAATATTGATGTAAGAATTATATTCTTCAAATAAACTTAGAACAAATTGCCATAAATTCATATGTTTGATCGTATCAAACATCTTTGAACAATTCAAAGACTCATGATGAATTTTAAAGATACAATTTTCAAAACTTCAGATCGAATATCTTTGAACCAGTCAAAATATTCTATCCGCGTTTCATCAGAAACACGTAACTAAGTCACGACAGTTCATTGATTAAGTTACGAAGTAAAGAAAACTACCTTTAGTAATTTTCAATTCATTAAATTACATACATCAAATGTATCAATTTAATAAATTTTCTGGTCCAACAACAGTCATTGATTAAATGAGATTTAGTCACCTTCCCGAATACAATATTCGTTAAATGGATAAAGATATGTGGTGTGATCTCATATCAGACCATCCTTTACCATATGGAATAAGCATCCAATACTTAAGTGATAAAATCTCATAAAATAATGTTCTAAGTTATTTACTTAACTGAATATTTTTCTTAATGTTTATCTATACGTTAATGACACCACTAGTCGTTTTAAATATGTAACAACTGCTTACAAAGAACAAGTAACTATCAAATAGTCGCAAGTTCTGATATCAAATATCGAAACAATCATTCAACAATATTTTAAATAACTAGACGGGAGATCCGATATCCAATATCTACAGTTGTCTTATTGTGAAAATCATTATTTTCTATACACAACTGTACGTATATTCTTTCTTTAGCTTTATTATTTACTTTCAAATTATTTACAACATTTGCAAATAATCGAAAAACAAATAGTTTCTGACACATGACCTCTGAATGTCACTAAAGCCAATAACGTCATTTTTAGATAAAAAAAAATACCTAATGGGGTTTCTTAATGTCAGTGAAGAATATAAAGACATGAACCAATTCATGTCAATCTTTACTGCATAAGAAACTATTCTGTCTAGAAGGATTATATCATTATCTTTTCTAATCTAGAATCTATTCTAGAAATCTGCAACCATAATTGAAGTAAGAAAACATATATAATATCCATGCAGTGTGATAAAAGTTTAATTCTATCAAACTAGATATATATGGAACACATGAGCGATAATTTACATAATATTACACACCACATAAGTTAATGATTTTTAACCTACGAATGCCTCCCACTACTTTACGTAATACCGTAATCCCCGATGGAAACGAGAATTCAATAATTAAATTGAATTCCATAATGGGAAGTGGACCCCATGAATATATTTCGACTCACAGATTTGGCACGTTCTCGCCTACGTATATTCATTAGGTAGACAACTCATTATCAATCACACTCACTGTGACTCATGGGTTCGGTCCTGATCATTTCTCATTATGACAGATTTGGAACGTTCACAAGGAGGCGTATCAAGGTTAAACTTGTCAATGACAAACTCAAGCTACCGATGTAGTCCTGACAGCTTTGCACGTTCAGGATTTCCACTTTCATTTGAATTTGTCTCTTATCATATAAGTTCTACCGGCGCAAATGAACTATCTTCAACCATAACTGCACTAATTTGGCACGTTACAGCCATAGAATCATGAAAAAATTTACATCCGTATTGACAAGGCAGATGAAGAAACAAGTATTCCTAATACTAGTCACTTTCTTAAAACCTTATTTAAACGGGGATTTTCCAACAAAGATGCTTTTACTTTATTTAATCAAATTAAATAAACAAATGCATGTATTAAGTAATGATTAAATTAAACATTGAATTTTAAAGGGCTAATCATATCGGGCGTCCATGATCAGACTCGCTCTGATACCATTTTTGTTGGGGTCAAATCAGAGAGGCGCAACGGAAGAAGCGTTGTTCGGGCGAAATCGTAGTTTAAAATTTTTAAACTTACGAATAAATTATTCAAAATCAAATATTAATAATTCATTCATATTTCACCTAAACATATTTATTCGATATCATATAACAATATAAATAATATAGAAACATCGGGAAATTTTTACGAAAACGTTTTTCCGTAAAATAGCATAAAACATGTTTCCGGCCGAACCGACCGACCAATGCTTATGGGACTGCTCAGGTCAGCCCCAAAAACATTTGGACCATTCGTGGGCTGCCCGAACTAAAGTTAAAAATCTAATTTATAAGCAAAAATTATGGAATGGCGTCGCGACGCGTTGACGTGTAAACACATTCTGATGAAATCCTGACACGTGTCCAGGGAGCGCCGTGCGTTGTGGCACGTAGGTGCTCTACGTCGCAACGCGTACACAGTAACTATAGGCAGGCTTCATAATAGAGGTGTGTCGCGACACAAAGAGACATGCGCGTCGCGATGCGTGAGCAGTGCATTTCCATTTTTGCCCATTTTGTCTGTTTTTCGTCGTTTTAGCCCCGATTTGATTTCATTGAGTCCTAAATCTTTATTTATCTGCAAAACACACAAAAAACACCAAAATGTTCATCAAACCAAAGAAACCATACAAAATATTAGGTCAAAGGGGCGGTAAAATGTGATATATTTTCCGCTCATCACACCCCCAAACCTAACGGTTTGTTAGTCCTCGAGCAAACAAACAGAAAATGAAATAAACAACAGGAACTAAATTAAACTAAGCCACTTTCATAGGGATCACGATTGCATTTAGTGTTGGACAGTTATGACCCATAGCGTCACTATTTGTACAGATCATGGTGTTGTTGTACAAATTAACTATGTGACAAAGGAGATTGCTCTCTTATCACTTGTGATTAGATCACCAAGATGTATAAATGATAGGAGGTCCATATGATTAGTTCCTGGATTGAGAATGATATGAGACACTATCAGTCCACGAAGGATAAATCATTAAATATCCCTAGTCAGAGTATTATCGAGATTGGACATCGATAATGCGTAAAAGACTAGTATTACAGGTGTGCGCGTTTGTGAGGGCACAACGACATAGTTCTCATATATTTGGGTATAGGATACTCATGCAAGTGTAATAGGAGGTTTTTTTTTACTGATGGTACGGGAAACAGCTTCGCTCTGGATAGACCCCCTCGGAATTCCATTGGTAGTATGACTATGTGTCTATGGAAGTCCGAAATCAGGGTAGGTGTATTTGGTCTTAACCAGAGACTTGCACCGCTAATACTTGCGACAATCAATATACTTTGGTTTTGGTCGTCCAGGGCTTTAACAGGTTCTGTGTACGCCTCTGCTGGGTATATTGAGAATCGTAGTGTGTTGGGTGTGATGTCAAGACGGAAGTATCACACCAGTCATAGTGGAGATGATGTCGCGTAGGATACGGTACTAGTACTCTAAAGTACTGCAGTCATCGGGATATTATGACTAGGTCATGTATATCTGATTATAGAGACTAGTTACCAGACATCCGATATGTGCTTCGTACGGGGCAGACATAATTCCAGCCCCAGGCCTAGCACGTGACATCCGATACTGGATCGAAATATGCAATACTATGTATACTACGTCTGATATAGATCGCTTATTCCTATAAACATGTTTCTAGAGAATTGGGTAGGCATGGCGCTTTGCTAGAAGCCAACATTGTCTTGTAAATCGGTAAAAAACGTAGTACTATGTACGTACGTGTTCGGATAGTCCGACGACCGGATTTACTGCCAACATATCCGGGGATCTCATGGGTCGCTTCCCGAAGATTCACCGATGACGTATGACTCGCACTTTATTAATTTGGGATTAATTTATGATGAGAGAGAAAATTAATCTGGGATTAATTACGGAGATATTTTATCTGGGATAAAATATCGATTAAAGAGAGAGAACGATTAATTTGGAATTAATCGATTATAATAATATATTCGATATATTATACGAAATTAGATTTCGACGCAGAATTAAAATCAGATTTTAATTCGGGCGAACGAGTTAATTTAGAATTAATTCGTTAGCGATGTGAATAGTGATTTCGCTAGGCATAATCATTTAATTGCGTCGCAACAGAAAATTCGTTAATTTGGAATTAGCGAACCCGAGCCCGGGATTATTACGAGCACATTCGCATTTCGAATTCGAGTGCGGCACGCAAGTCAAATCAAGCGTCAAATCGCTAGTCACATCAAGGGTCAAATCATGTCACTTTGAGTGATGCGAAAATTGCTTGATTGATTGAGTGATGTGACTTGATGGAAGTTGTTGAAAAACTTTTTGAAAGCTTGAAACACATATATCATTATTTTATTAAATGGTATTTGACTTTTATTTTTTGTATTTGATATACAAAACACACAACTTCTAATCTCTCTCTTCCTAACACACGGTTTTGGAGCAAAAACATTTGCCCTCTTCATCTCTCTCGGCCAACATGCCATTTCTTCTTCTTTCTTTCACTGGTTTGACTGAATAAAGCAAGGAGAAGATAAGGAATTTTTGTAGAAAAAATTCCTAAGTGCTAACACACCATTGGAGACATACAAAAGTGATAGGGAACTCACTTCATGAGCTTGGAATCATCATCAACCAAAGTTTGGAGCTTGGAGCAACCATGGAGATCACCAAAGCCGAAAATGGAAGCTGAAGAAACTGCCCATTGCCGAGCTTGGAAGAGGCAGAAAAATGATTTTTGTTGTCTCCCGCATCTCTCAACCGATCGATGTGAGTGTTCCGCAACTCCCTCGTTGTATTCGCACATGTATTTTCATTGCTTGAAATGATCTTGGGAAGCTTAGAGAATTCCAACAATGGTATCTATGAGCAAGGTTGAGCATGAAAATACTTTAGGGCTTAAAATTAGGTAAAATGAATTTGAGCATGATTTAATGAAATTGGATGATTTAGTATGCTTAAATGTTGTTGAATTGAAGATTGATTGGATCAATTTCAAGAAATATTGTTTGGAACAATTTTGCCCGAATTTTATGGCTTGGTCGAAAATACATGATGCCCTAATGTCTTGGATTTTTGATTTTTGATTCATTGGATGAGTTAAAATCATTCGGGAAATATTGATTGAAATCAAAATCGATTTGAAAAACCCTATATTGCCGAGACTTGTAGCATGTAATTGGGTTTGATTTTTTGATAAATTGTGTTGGACATGATTTAATGTTAATAAGCATGATTAATTAGACAAATTTGTGTTTTGGAAATATTAATTTGGGTAATTAATTATGTAATACACTTTAGGTAATTTAATTGAGAAATTTGGAATTTTGGAATTAAATTATTTGGCTTAAATTGGATTTGGGCTTGTAATGTTGTAAATGGGCTAATTGGGCTTGGTTGTACCAAGTTAGATTTAGGCTAAATTGGTTGGATCCAATGGGCCCAAAACCGCTTCCATAAAGCCCAAATGCGACTAATGGACCTTAATTAATTTAATTAGGCCTAATAGGCCTAAATTGATTTCTAGGCTTATGGGGTAATTCCTTGATTGGGCTTTGGTTATTGGGTTTGACCCGAGTTGACCAAAAGTCCACGCCTTAAAGAAATTAATTAAAAGCCCATTGGACTTTAATTAAATTAACGTTGGACATTAATCGGGCTTTGATACCCGTAACGATTAAATTTGGAATTTAAATCGTAAAGGTTCGTTAATAAAGTGTAATATTTAATTTGAAATTAAATAGCGAATTAGTATTAAATATAAATTGAATCGGATTTAATTATGTAGTTTAATTTAATTCGAGAATTCGTACTTTGAGTACTTATTCGCAAAACGAGTTTGACTCACGCAAAATCAAATCGTTGTTTGAACATTGGATGGTCACTAATTATCAGATTAATTAATTTGATTAGATTGATTGATAACATGCTTGTGTGAATACATGGTTGCGATGCATGAATAATGTATATCAGATGGACATTAGATGGGTGGGGTAATTTTAGAAATTGTTGTAATAAATTTGATTTATTAAATTGGACCTGCGTGTCCAGCCTATTACCTCCTTTCTCATTGTATTTCTCTTCTCACCTATTCCCCTTAATGTAAATGAGGTTTCTTTAGAAGTGTAGTGTAACGGGTAGAAGTAATACTTGTGCTAGCGGGTGAGAGGAAATGGAGAGATTTGATCTAGGATCAATGTGTTAAGTATCCATCCGCATATCATTATTATTTTATTATACACGTTTATTATGTATTTAGAATGCATGTTTAAGGGTGTATGATGATGAGACCTTAACAAAGATAATAAATTGGTTGCCAATTTACAACACGCAAAAAACCCTCACAAAATATTAAGCGTTTTTCCTTCCATTGAGTGATTCTTACTCAAGATCTAAGACTGGCATTGGCTTGTTGGCCAAAGTCAAGGCCTTTGTTCGTCGAAGATGTGATTGAATCACGAGAGCTTTGTTCCATATTGGTGTCTTGTCCAAGTTGTGGTTTTTTGGCCAAAGTCAAGACCACTTCTTGTCCATCGACATTGATTACGAAGCTTTCCATGGTCAATGGGTCGCGCTTAACTGGGATCACTAAGTTTGTTTGTGCCAAAGCCAAGGCTTAGTCGATTCAGAGGAAAAACGTTAGGCAATATATTGGATATATTGGCATATATAAGATATATGTTTCGGACTTGGATGTCCCCCTACTGGATCTAGGAATTGGATTGGATCCAATTGATCTTAGAGATCTACCTAGTTAATTATCATACAATTTTTTGGACAAAGTCAAGATTGTGTGATATTTATCGTTTAATTTCTTGCCATACGCGCTCAAACAAATATCATTCGTCAAATAAATTAAATGTTAGTTGGACTAATATTTAAATCGTTGTTTTAATTAACAGTTGGACTGTATTCAAAAATTAAATTATAGTTGATTAAATAGTTGGACTATAGTAATCATTATAATAAATAGTATCGAAAATCGTTGATTAAATAGTTGGACTATTAGAATCAAGATAAAATTGAAAGATTGACATTTAAAACATAATCCTAGGGAAAATGTATTTAAATGGTTTAATTTTTCAAATTGGGAATAAAATTCCAGGATGGTCCTGGAAAATAATAACTTACTTTATTTGATAAAATAACATATTAGGCCTAAGCTAGGAGTTAAGCAAATAGTAGAACATAATCTTTAAAACATTTATGTGATGATAACTTTAGTGCTTAATCCATTTAGCTTGTCGCAGTACACTCCTTAATTTCTTAATCAGAACTAAGGATTAGATCCTTAAAGTATGATACTGAAATTGAAGGATCTTCATAAATCTATATTTAGAAGTACTAAAATTGCAATATAAACTCTTGAAGAGTTAATGACTATTCTCAAGGAGACAATGTCAAATTTTGCAATATGGCAAGTAGCACAAGGCGCACCTCACTTCGATATTCTAGAAACCCATGGCTTGGCCAAAGGTTTCTGGAATATGGAAAAGGGAAAAGGCAAAATCATTATAATCTTATGGGAAGATAAAGGACATATCCCAAAATGTCTGCCTAAATTGTGGCAAACGGGATCACGGAAGCGTGACTACCGTTTGGACAAAGCAGACATGAAGGAATTGAAGACGAGCAAGGCTCTGACTTCAAATATGTTTGTCATAAATATGTTCATTACTGGTATTAAAATTGGATTTTAAATACTTAGTGTGGTACATAAAAATATACTCGTGTTCAGAATCTGCTTTGAGCAGGATACTGACTTCCATAGAGATTTATCTGCGAATTGGAAACGGGACGAAAATCACTGTTTCAACCGTAGATACTTATTTTAGGAACTACCCTCGGGTTTGTACCTAAATTTGGAAACTGTTATAATGTAACTAGTTTGACTAGAAACATTATCTCTATATCAGTGTTTAACCCGCTGCGGGTGAGCACTTAAGTTATCATTACAACAAGATCTTCAAAAGATTATGCTCTACTATTTGCTTAACTCCGGGCTTAGGCATAATATGTTATTTTATCAAATAAAGTAACTTGTTATTTTCCAGGACCATCCTGAAACTTATTCCCAATTTGAAAATTATAGTCGTCTAAATACATTTTCACCCAGGATTATGTCTTAAACACTAATCTTTCATTTTTATATCTTGATTCTAATAATCCACTATTTAATCAATGATTTTTGGTACTATTTATTATAATGATTATAATAGTCCAACTATATAATCAAATATAATCTAAATTAATTAACCTCAATTACATTGATTACTATAGTCCAACTATAAAATCAACTGTAAATTGAAATCAATTAATTCAAATATATTGATTAATATAATCCAATTATATATAATCAAATATAATACAGTCCAACTGTTAATTAAAACAACAATTTAAATATTAGTCCAACTAACATTTAATCTAACGACGAAATAATTGAATGAGCGCGTATGGCGAGTAATTGAACGAGTATTGTAAATTCAATTCTTGCCTCCCACTATTTTTCGGCGAGCCTCTAACCCTCTGTCGAGTACTCGGGAAACCGTATTTCCTAGTGGGCTAGGATCCCGTTAATATATCACACAATCTTGACTTTGGCCAACAAATTGTATGATAATTAACTAGGTAGATCTCTAAGATCGATTGGATCTAATCCAATTCCTAGATCCGATAGGGAGGACATCCAAGTCCGAAACATATATCTTATATATGCCAATAATCCATGTATTACCTAACCTTTTTCCTCTGAATCAACTAAGCATTGGCTTTGGCACAACAAACTTAGCGATCCCAGTCAAGCGCGACCCATTGACCATGGAAAGCTTCGTAATCAATGTCGATGGACAAGAAGTGGTCTTGACTTTGGCCAACAAACCACAACTTGGACAAGACACCGATATGGAACAAAGCCTTCGTGATTCAAACACATCTTCGACAGACAAAGGCCTTGACTTTGGCCAACAAACCAATGTCGTCTCGGATCTTGAGTGAGAATCACTCTGGAAGGAAAGACGCTTAATATTGAACGAGGGTTTTTCGCGTGCCATTGCAATTGGCACCAATTTATTATCTTTGTTAAGGTCTCATCATCATACACCCTTAAACATGCATTCTAAACACATAATAAAGCGCATATGAAAAAAATAATAATGATATGCGGATGGATACTTTACATTGATCCTAGATCAATCTCTCATTTTCTCTCTCCAAAGCTAGCACATGTATTTACTTTTACCCGTTACACTACACTACTAAAGAAACCTCATTTAATTGAGGGTAATAGGTGAGAAGAGAATACAAAGAGATAGAGGTGATAAGGCTGGACACGCAGGTCCAATAATAAATCAAATTTATTACACAATTTCCAAAATTGCCCCACCCGACTAATATCCATCAGATATACATTATTCATGCATCGCAACCATGTATTCATACAAGCATGTATCAATCAATCTAATCAAATTAATTAATCTGATAATTAGTGATCATCCAATGTTCAAACAACGATTTGATTTTTGCTCTAGTCAAACTCGTTTTGCGAATAAGTACTCAAAGTACGAATTCTCGAATTAAATTAAACTACATAATTAAATCCAATTTAATACGCATTTAATTCTAATTCACTATTTAATTCCAAATTAAATATTACACTTTTATTAACGAACCTTTACGATTTAAATTCCAAATTTAATCGTACGGGTCTCAAAGCCCGATAAACATCTAATGTTTATTTAATTAAAGTCTAATGGGCTTTTAAATAATTTCATAAGGCGTGGACTTTTGGTCAACTCGGGTCAAACCGAATAACCAAAATCCAATCCGGGAGTTACCCCAAAGCCTTTAATTAATTTTGGCCCATTAGGCCCAATTAATTAATTAAGGTCCATTAAGTCATAATTGGACTTTATGGATGCGGTTTTAGGCCCAATTGGATCCAACCAATTGGCCTAAACCTAACTTGGTACAACCAAGCCCAAAAGCCCAATTAAAACTATAAGGCCCAATTTCCAAAAACAAGCCCAATTAATTAACTTATAAAATTCTAAATTCCATAATTAATTAACCTAAGTGTAATACACAATTAACCACCCAATTAATATTTCTAAAACATCAATTAGCATACTTAATCATGCATTTCTACATTAAATAGTGTCCAACACAATTTATCAAAATCAAACCCAATTTAAATGCTTAAAGTCTCGGCAATTAGGGTTTTTCCAATCCGATTCGGTTTCAATCCAATTGAATCCACAATCATCATTTCCCAAATCAATTCAATTCATCCAATGAATCAAAACAAAAAATCACAATGAATTTCATGTTACATTGAATTCGGCCAAGCCAACTTTTAAAGGGAAAATTGTTCCAAATCAAAATTCAATCCAATTGAACTTCAAACAACATTACCCATTGTTTTAAGTCATCCAATGATCAAAAAAACAAAATTATGCCAAGACATAGGGGCTCTTCAAATTCGGCAAAATAAGCAATTTGGGGAAATTTGTTCCAAACACAATTTCAACAAATTGATCCAATCAATCTTAAATTAACATACTTTAAGCATTCTCATTCATCCAATTTCACAAAAATATGCTCAAAATCAAGTTTAACCAAATTTGTCACTTTAGGCCAACATAAAAAATTGGGGAAATTGTTCCAAACACAATTTCTTCAAATTGATCCAATCAATCATTAATTCAACAATATAAGCATGCTTAATCAATCAATTCAACCAAATCATGCTTCAATTGATTTACCCCATTTGCCATGCCCAAAATTTGGGGAAAAATAGATCCAACCAAATTTCTTGAAATTGATCATGCACAACATCAATTCAACCTCATTCAAGCATACTATATCAAACAATTTAAACATTTGATGCTCAAATTGAGTTTACCCAATTTTAACCCTAACTTTTTCATGCTTGATCAAAGCTCATAGATACCATTGTTGGTTTCTAATTAGGTCCCAAGAATCATGAAATCAAGCAAGAAAAACGCATGAATACTTCAAGGAGTAAGGCGGAATACATACTCACATTGAATGGTTCGATGCTAGGAAGAACAAGTCACTTCTTCCTCCTTGTTGGAGCTCGTTTTGGCCTCCATGGATCTGCTGGACTGCACGTTTTGAGCTGTGAAAATTCTCTAATTTTCGGCCATTGAAGACCTCCATTAAAGCTCCAAGCTTTGAGATTCCAAGCTCACAAAATCGGTACCCATCACCTTAGGAAGACTCAAGTGTGCTAGCACTTTGTTTTGCCACAAAACCATTTCTCTTGCTTCTCATTTGATTCGGCAGAACCAGAAATTTGAAGAAGAAAACGGTCCAAGACCAAGAGAGAGAGAGAGACGAAATTGGCTCTATATAGAAACCCTAATTTTCGTGTTTGTTTTTTTTTTTTTAGGAGAGAGAGAAAGTGTAAAAGATTTTAATAATTTCCAAAATTAATAAAAGCATTTACCACCTTTTTACTTTCAAAAATCAAAGTGTCAAAAGCAAAAGCAATAATGCTTTTCCATCACCTTTCACTATTTACATCAAGTCACTTTAATAAAGTGACAACATGTCATGTCACATCACTCAAAGTGACAAGTGATTTGACAATTGATGCGACTAGCGATTTGACGCTTGATGTGACTTGCGTGCCGCGCTCGAATTCGAAATGCGAATGCGCTCGCAATCACTTTCGGGCTCGGGTTCGCTAATTCCAAATTAATGAATTTTCCGTCGCGTCGTAATTAAATGATTACGCCTAGCGAAATCACTATTCACGTCGCTAATGAATTAATTCTAAATTAATTCGTTTGCCCGAATTAAAATCCAATTTCAATTCCGCGTCGAAATCTAATTTCCCATAATATATCGAATATATTATTTTATCGATTAATTCCAAATTAATCGTTCTCTCTCTTTAAACGATATTTTATCCCAGATAAAATATCTCCGTAATTAATCCCAGATTAATTTTTTCTCTCATCGAATTAATCCAAGATTAATTTTCTCTCTCTTCTAATTAATCCAAGATTAATTAAAGTGCGAGTTATACGTCATCGGTGAATCCTCGGGGAGCGACCCATGAGATCTCCGGATATGTTGGTAGTAAATACGGTCGTCGGACTATCCGAACACGTAAGTACCTCGTACTACGTTTTACCGATTCATAAGACAAGGTTGGCTTCTAGCAAAGCGCCATACCTACCCAATTCTCCAGAAATATCCTTACAGGAATATATGATCTATATCAAGCGTAGTATACCGAAGTATTGCGTATTTCTGTCCAGTATCGGATAGTCACGTGCAAGGCCTGGGGTTGGAATTGTGTCTCCCCCGTACGAAGACATATCAGATGTCTGGAACTAGTCTCTATAATCGGATATACATGACCTAGTCATAATATCCCGATAGCTCGAGCATTTAAGAGAACGAGTTCTGTATCCTACGTGACCATCATCTCCACTATGACTGGAGTGATACTTCCGTCTTGACATCACACCCAACACACTACGATTCCCAATATACCCAGTATCGGCGTATACAGAACCGGTAAAGCTCTGGATGACCTCAACTAAAGTATATTGATTGTCGTATGTATTAGCGGTGCAAGTCTCAGGTAAGACTAAATACACCTACCCTGATTGCAGACTCCCATAGACACATAGTCATACTACCAATGGGATTCTGCGGGGTCTATCCAGAGCGAAGCTGTTTCCCGTACCATCGGTGAAACACAACCTCCTACCGCACTTGCATAAGTATCCAATACTTAAATTATAAGAAATATGCCCGTGTGCCCTCACAACGTGCACAAGTGCAATACTAGTCTTTTCCGCATTACCGATGTCCAATCTCGATAATACTCTGACTGTGGAGTTAATGATTTATCCTTCGTGGACTGATACTGTCTCATATCATTCTCTGTCCAGGAACAAATCATAGGGACCTCTCATCATTTATATATCTAGGTGATCTAATCACAAATGATAAGAGTGCAATCTCCTTTGTCATATAGTTAATTTGTACAACAACACTATAATCTGTACAAATAGTGACGCTATGGGTCATAATTGTCCAACAAATCTTTCCAGCCATCTCGATTGCAATAGTCTAACTATCCAATAACCGATTTTGGGTACACTCAAAATGTAATGGTTAATATAGTTCAACTATATAACCAACTACAAGTGGAGTAGTATTTTAAGTACAGTCCAACTGTTCATAGAAAGCAATAAAAGATATTAGTCCAACTAATATGTATTTATAACAACGATAAATAATTAAAAGAGCGCATGTAAGCAAGTATTAAACGAAATTACAAATTTAATACTAGCCTCCCACTAGTTTTTGGCGAGCCTCTAACCCTCTGTGGAGTACTCGGGAAACCCAATTTTCTAGTGGGCTAGGATCCCATTAAATAACACACAACTTTGACTTTGGCCAACAAGCTGTATGAAACTTAACTAGGTAGATCTCTAAGATCAATTGGATCACATCCAATTCCTAAATCCGGTAGGTGGACCTTCAAGTCCGAGATATATATCCAATATATATTTCCTATAATTTTCCTCTGAATCAACTAAGCCTTGGCTTTGGCTCAACAAGCTTAATGATTCCAGTTAAGTGCGACCCATTGACAGTGGGAAAGCTTTGTAATCCACATCGATGTACATAAGTGACCTTGACTTTGGCCAACAAATCACAACTGCCCAACACATGCGATATGTAACAAAGCTTTCGTGGTTCAAACACATCCGCGATGGACAATGATCTTGACTTTGGCCAACAAACCAATGCAAATCTTGGATCTTGAGAGAGAACCACTCAATGGAAGGAAATCGCTTACTATTAAAGTGAGGGTTTTTCGCGTAAATTGGCAACCAATTTATTATCTTTGATTAGGTCTCATCATACACCCTTAAACATGCATTTTAAAAGCATAATAAGGTGCAAATAAATTAATAATGATATACGGATGGATATACGATACAATTTGTTCCTAGAACAAATCTCTCTATTTCCTCTCTCCCGCTAGCACTTTACATACTTCTACCCAATTACATAATACATTAAAAGAACCTCATTAACATTGAGGGGAATTGGTGAGAAGAGAAATACAAAGAGTAAAGAGATAATAGGCTAGACACGCATGTCCAATTTAATAAATTCCTAATTTATTACAATAATTTCCAAAATTGCCCCCACCCTTCTAATATCCATTCGATATACATTATCCATACAAATACATCCAAGTATTCACACAAAGAATGTTATTCAATCAATATAATCCAATTAATTAATCTTTGAATTAATGACCATCCAATGTTCAAACAACGATTTGATTTGCCCGAGTCCAACTCGTTTAAGAATAAATACTCAAAGTACGTATTCTTGAATTATATCGAACTACAATTTTAAATCCAATTTAAATTGTATCCAATACTAATTCATTTTTAATTCCAAACTAAATAATTACACTTTTAATAGTGCCTTTTAGACTTGGATTCCAAATCCAATCTAATTGGGTCTCAAAACCCAATTAGCATCCAATACTATTCAATTAAAGTCCAATGGGCTTTCAATTAATTTTTAAGGCATGGGCTTTGGCCAATATGGATCAAATCCAAAATGCCAAGTTCCAAATAGGAATCACCCTATTTCCAAAAATCAATTTAGGCCCATTAGGCCTAATTAAATTATTTAAAGGCCCAATAGTCATATTTGGACTTTATGGAAATGGTTTTAGGCCCAATTGGATCCAACCCAATTGACCAAAACCAAACTTGGCCCAACCAAGCCCATTAAGCCCAAATATAACAAATTAGTCCAATTAATAAATTCCAAATTTAAAGACTAATACATATTAACATAATATTCTAAATATCACATTAATTTTTATTAAAGTGTAATTAACACAATTAATTAATTAATCCAATATTTCCAAAATACCAATTAATCTAATTAATCATGCTTAATTATCCAATTCATGTCCAACACAAATTGAATCAAAACCAACCCATTCCAACATGCTCAAGTTCACGGCAATACATGAAATTAACATCCAATTTTGATTTCAATCCAATTAAATCAACAATTAATATTCAATTTCATTTCAATTAACATATCCAGTTGTCAAATTTAAAAAATCACCATGAACCTATCTATGGCTAGTTTCGGCCAAGTGAGGGAATTTGGGGATTTTTGATCCAATCAATTTTTCTCAAATCCAAAGATGCACAAATCCAATTCATCATCATCAAAACAACCAGTTTGAAAAACTCATGATCCAAGCAAAAAATCCCAAATTAAAGTTTAGAACCCTATAAATTTAAATCAAGTTTAGGTGGCTCATGATACCATTGATAATGTCCCTAAGACTTGCCCAAGGATCCTAAACATGATTCTAGTGTGAATAATTCAAGAAAGTTTGCGGAAAAAACTTACATTGATTTGGATGAGAAGTTCAAAACTTTTCTTTGAAGATGCAAGCTCCAAGCTTTGATTTGAATCCCAAACTCAAGGGTGAGTTTCCCTATCACCTTAATTGACTCCATTTAAGTGCTAGCTTTGAATTATTTTGAAAGAAAAATTTCTCTTCCAAAGGGTGTAATTTTCGGCCATAGAGAGAAAGTTAGGGAGAAGATGAATAGTAAGTCTAACTTAATACAAAAACATGTGTGTTGTGTGTTAAATGCAACACCTAACAAAGCCCAACTACTTCCATCACCAATAGTGACAAGTGATGTAAGTAAAGTGGGTCCCACCACTTTAAATTCAAAATTTGTTGACTTACACAACACACTTTGGGCTCAGTTCGTTTAATCCGATTAAATGAATTTTCCGTCGCGACGTAATTAAATCTAATTTAATTAAATAATAATGCCTCGCAAAATTATTACGAAAGCCGTTTACGAATTAATTCAAAATTAATTCATTCGCTTGAATTAAAATACAATTTTAATTCCTCATTGAAATCCAATTTCAATTAATATATCTGATATATTATTTTAGCCCAAATAAATAAATTAAATAGTAAAATCCAATTTTACTATTAAATTTACTTTGCCGATTAATTCCAAATTAATCGCGTTCTTTCTTCTAGACGAATTTAATCCCAGATAAATTCTTGACGCAATTAATCCCATATAAATTTTCTGTCTCATAATTAATCCCAGATTAATTCTTGCCGTAATTAATCCCAGATTAATTTTCTTTCTCATAATTAATCCCAGATTAATTCTGTTCGAGTCAAATGTCATTGGTGAATCTTTGGGAAGCCACCTAAGAGATCCCTGGATATATTGGAAGTAAATACGGTTGTCGCACCATCTGACACGTGCGTACCCAGTACCACATTCTTATCGATTTACAAGACATGGTTGGCTTCTAGGAAAGCACCGTGCCTACCCAATTCTCTAGAAATATATTCAACATGGAATATATATAATCTGTATCAGGCGTAGTGTACATTGTATTGAGTATTACGATCCAGTATCGGATGTCACATGTTAGGCCTGAGGCTGGAATTGTGTTTGCCCCATACGAAGCATATATCGGATCACTAGCAACTAGTCTCTGTAATCGAATAATCATGACCTAGTCAAACTATCCCGATAGCTGCAGAATTTAAGAGTACTAGTTTTGTATCCCTGCGTGATCATCATCTCCATATGACTGAAGTGATACTTCCATCTTGACATCACACCCAATACACTACGATTCTCAGTATACCCAGAAGAGGCGTACACAGAACCTGTTAAAGCTTCAGACTACCAAAACCAAAGTATACTGATTCTCGTAAGTATTAGCGATGCAAGTCTCAGGTTAGCATGGGTGTATTTTAAAATATTTTATGTAAAATTTCATTCTGTTAAGAGTCCGTAGGATAAAACGGGGATAAAAATGGAGTTCAGAAACTCCAGAACGGAGAAATTGAAGTTTCAGTGTTTATCAGCCCTCGGCGCGTCGTGATGCAAAAGCTTGGGCATCGTGACTCCCAATCTGTAAAAGAAAACTACGAGAGCTCAATGTCTCAGTGTCGTGACATGGAATGGTGAGCATCGCGACGCTAGAAGGTCTGATGCTCAGTGTCGCGACGCTGGATATTAGTGTCGCGACGCTGCCCTGTGTAAAATATTGGTAGAGAGCATTTTCAACTTCAAATCAATTCTAAACACTTCCAATTTTCTCCAAATACTTCAATAAACCTAAAATCCAATTTTAACCATCATCAACACATATTTTACAGAAAACATACATGTATTATATATATATATATATATATTTGTTTGAATCAAAACTCAACCAATTTAAAATCCCACAATGAAATGACTCATGAATAATACTAGGTTACTCAAAGGTGGTCAAGTGATTCTAGAATGGTAGCCATAGCTCTAAGCTTTAATCTAAAGTTCCAAATTCTTATTAATTGTTCAATGTCCAACATTAACATATTTGACCCAATTACAAGCATATTGTGTTTATACTTCTAAAGCATCTATACACAATTAATTAGCTTACTTTAAACTTCAAGCTATGCTATTATGTATCTAATACATAATTCATTATTATATGTCTCACTAATGAAAACTCAATAATGAAGAACATAACTTATGAGAAGATCAAACTTACCTAGCAAGCTTGATACAAATATCCAATCTATTTCTCCTTGTTAAAATGGTTGGAGAACTTTCAAAGTTTAGGAAGCTTGACTCCAAGATCCAATCTCGATTCCAATTCTAGCAAGCTTCACTCCAAGATCCAATCTTGATTTCTCCTTGTTGAAATGTTGTAGACATCTTTCAAAGTTTTTCTAAACACTTCTCTAACTTAGGCTAATTTCTCTAACTCCTATTTGTTTTGACTTTCTTAAGCTTGATTAAAACCTTTGCTCAAGCTTGCTATTTATAGCAAAACTTAGGCGATTTTTAATTAATAAAACTTCTAATCAATTTTTATGTGGGCTTAATCCAATTTGTCCAAATATGAATAATTAAGTGTGACTAATCACCTTTGTCTACCACTTTGATTTAATCCAATTAAATCAAGCCAAATATATGTATAATTACATATTTATAATTTCTGAAATATCCTAAAATGGTAGAGATATTTATGAAATTACGACAAAGTCTTTGTGTAATTTTAGATTAATCCAATTAGGTCAAAGTAAATAATCAATGTTATCCAATGACACTTAATTATTTTGGTTGATAATTATAATATTGAATATTATTTACTATCATAAATTATTGGCTACCCAAATTCTTAATGAGTACACTTCATATTGTGGGACTCTCTAAGTCCAGACACGTTCGTCATATAAGCCTAGATTATATGTACGTAATTCAGCCACCTCCAAATTCGCGAAGGACACGACCGACCTTTCTGAACAATACAAGTCGAGGTCATCACATATGTTTATCAATCCCTCTATCATAGGCTATCCAAGTTGTGCTTAGAAAATATAGAATACACCGTCAAGTTTCTGAGGCACACATCTCATGTAGACATGTCCACGACTCTTTATAACTTATCAGAAACCATTTCTGATATATACGATCCATCTTAGGTGATCATCTTCTGCCAAAGTCTTAAGAATCGTGACTTACTCACATGGACACATAAACCTCTTATGGTAAAAATACAGCCGGCAGATCCTATCTTGATATGTACTTAATTAACTAGTGCATCGGTCCACACCCAACAAATATCTAGAGGCCAGACCATGAAAGATTTCTGACATACATGTCATCTAAATGTGGAAGATCTCACACAAAATCAATGTTATACTATAGTCAAATGATCACATATGCTACTCGACTCGAGGAGATTCCTATTGACGGTGGTGTGTACTTCCAACTGTTAGGAATCACCTATGAGTCATTCAGTATTTGCTCCAACAAATACCCACGTGTCTATATGAGCTTCCAAAGCTCATGGTACATCGGGTTAAACCATTAGAACTCCAATTCTAATATACGACATGTGCTAGTTTTCTAGGTTATAGGAATTTAACCGTATTCCAAAACCAACGACTATGAGTATTTAATTTAAGAATAGTTTATAATAGTATTACTATCTCAATGTCAGACCACCTAGTATCATGTATTACTACAAGACTATTCTAAAGTCGAGGTCATTCTTAGCATATTTATACATCAATCTAATATGCATAATGACATTACCATTAATAAGGTTTGAAATGAAAATGTAGTTATTTTATTAATAAATAATAAAATGTAATATATATTATTCGGATTAGCGCTCCAAGTATCAACTCCAACAAGAACTTTATGTTCTAAATATTTAAAGTTGTAATTTAGAACTTCAAGTTCTATTTTGTTCCCTAAAACTTCAAATTCCCATTTAGAATTTATAACCCTTAACTTCAAGTTTAAATTTAAAAATTATCATACAATTTCTAGTTCTAATTTATACGATTAATTTTATGAACTTCAAGTTCATATATGCAAATGATAGATGTAAGGCTTTTAATTCTAAGAGTCACAACTAAAACTTAATGTTCTAATTTATTTGTAATTGTCAATAGTAATTATATACTTGTGCCTTGTTATGATAACCATTTCAGTAGATATCTTTGAAATTCAGTATATTTCTACTAGATATGGCTGGATACAAAGCATTTTTGATATATAATTTCGTTCTATTTGCTAATAAAATTATGACTCGAGACTTCAATTAATATTTAATTCGAGAAATATTTCTTATCTCGAAAAAATATATAACAACACTATCAACTAGGTATACCTCCTTACCGTTTTTTAGAGCGGATAATTTATTTTATAAGTTTATATGATTTCTAAACATCTTCATAAAGGTTGATCAAGGATATCTATAAATAAGGTATAAATTTTTTGTACATCAAGTACATAATCATTGTATTTTTGTATCAATCAAAGTAATATCTTAAAGATATTTGAAAGTATTAAATAGATATCTGAAAGTATTAAATATCTTCAGGATATTTGAATGATCTAACCTTTTATCATAAACATATCACACCCGGTGATGATTCAAATTTTAATAAACTTAAAGTAATAATTCAAGAGTGTAAGAAAGAAGTAAATGAAAATAAATAATTTTGAAAGTAAATAAAGGGATATAAAGAGAGTAATACGAAATTATAAATTTTATTCACAAGTGTGTTATGATTCCACTTACCAGAGCCTTATACCTTTACTGCAGAGCAGAGTTTCTTTATTATATCTATACATAGTTGGAATTAACATTCACTACTGGGAATATTAAGAAATTGATTTCATGTTCTATGAGAACATCATGTTTTATTTATAAATTGTAGTTCAGAACTATAGATTCTTATAGTAGAGGCTAATTTGAACTTCAGGTCTGACTAGCTCTTTATTATTGTAAACTTCTAGCAGCAATAATAATATATATAATATAATTCAAAAGAATAAAGATAAAATAAATATAAAATAATAAAATCACACAAATTCGTATAATACAAAAAAATTACTTACACATATTTGGAACTTCATGTTCTCTTTAAAAATATTTTTTTGATTTAGAACTTTAGGTTTTGATCTTACATTTTTATTCAGAATATTGGGTCCTAAAATGAAAGTTATATTTCAGAACTTCAATTTCTGATTGATAAGATTAATTTTTAGAACTTCAAGTTCATAAATATGATATTATAGATACAGAACTTCAGGTTCTATGGTAGATTTAAAACTCCAGGTTTTAATTTAAAGTCTAATTTATTGAAGTTAGAACTTCAAGTTATTTAATTATAGTGTAATTATAGAATTTCAGGTTCTATAATTATTTTATAGCTCTAGAACTGCAGAATCTAATCTAATAATTAATTAATGAGTTTATAACTTCGGGTTCTAATTTACCTCTTTTAATTAATCATAATTATGAAAGAAACTAAAATAAATTATAAAAATAAATACAAAATACAGTTTTTATTTTCTGATGTGGATGATCCAAATTAGTGACAACCACATAACATACTCATAAAAATAATTAAGATGTTAATTAATAACATAATTAATAAAATAATAACATAGTGAATTAGAATTGCAGAAGATTGAAATTCAGCACTTTAGGTTCTGATTTATTTATACTCATGAAAGCCTCACATTATATCCTCTGCTCTAAGAGCCACAAAGAGCAAGCCTTCATATGAGCCACATGTCTCAGCTTTCAATCATTGTAATTGATCACGTCAATTGATCATTTGATCACGTTTGGCTTCAGGCCTTCAGACATTGATCACTTGATCACTTTGGCTTCAGGCCATCTATAACACCCCGAAAATTCCGACAACTACTATGTTATAGATGGTGAAATACATAATATAAATAATTTTCAAGTATGGATGTGCTTGTGAAATTTATTTTTGGACATTCGATAAATTCCTCGCAGTTCCGATACGAAATTTAGTCTTAGATTCAGTCCGGCAGCCATTAGTATTTGGGTCCTAGCTTTTTAATACGATCTCTGATTTTTATGAATTTTATATCCTAAAAAATATAAGACCGAGACCTACAACTTATGTGTTGGATATTTTTCCAAATCTAAATCCGAAATAAGTCGAAAGTCATGATTTCAATAACTGCTATAGTAAAATTCGAGAATGGCCTAGATTAAGTTATGTGGCACAAATATAGACACTCATCTCATTACAAAAAATCAATCATTTATTTATAAATAGAACACTATTCACTCATCTCTTTGAGGAGGCCAAAAAATGTGAGTTATGGGAGCAAGGAAGCTCTCCAACCTTCTTAATTTCTTATGGAGTTTTTGAAGGAATAGTGATGAATCCTCAAGCTTTTATTGGTCAAGTAAGCTTTTTTTTTTCCTCTCCCTTTCTTTAAAATTTAGTTCATGGCATAAATCTTCCTCTCCCAAATTCGACCATGGAGGGACCCTAGAATCCATTTCTCCATTTTAGCTTTGATTAAGTGGCTAGCATGCATAATTGAGCATTTCATGATAGTATAAGAATGGAAGTAACATTATTTTATGAAATGCCCAAATTTTTCCCAACGAATTATGTATATAATGGGGGGTTGAGCTTTTGTTCTTTTGATAATGAATGGTTATGGTTTATGAGGTTGACGATGTATTGTCATGAGTTGATTTTTTTAGGAGTTGATAACTCTAAGATTATAAATTGGAGCCTTTGTTCATTTATATGGGTATGTTGGGGGAGTATAATTGGTGATTTGATGATACTAGATAATAACCTATTTTTGGTGTAATGAGAAGTGCTTTTATGGAAGTTAAAGTGTGAAAGTGTTGGAATAGCTTTGGGCAGTGATAATGGAAGATTGATGCTAGGCCCTGAAATTTACAATGATGGTAGAAGACCTATAGCGACAACTCCACCGATTCTAATACCTCTAGACTGCAAGAATTTGAAGAAATCCTCGAGCCCGTACCACGGTTTTCTTCAGATCCTCTGAAGTATCTGAGCAGATCAACTCTGCAAGCTCTGAATGCCGGTACTCTGACTATCCATCTTCCACCTTGAGAACTTTGAAGGTTTAGGAAATTGGGTTTGGTTGTGTTGATGGTGAATCAAAGATCTGTATCACCAAGAAAACGAAGACAAGAGACTCAAACGAGTTTTCAAGGTGATTAACATGAAGGTTGGAAAGCTAATAACGTTTTTGGTTCAAAGTAATATGTTCTCAACACTGGGGAAGGTGGCAATAATGTTCTATATATAGGTAAGGCAAGAGTTAGGTTTTCCAAGTGCAAAATAGAACGCCCGGGCATAAGTGAACTATTTTGGATGCGTTTTCAAGCCTTTTTTGCACTTGGAAAACCTAACTCTTGCCTTACCTATAGGCTTGAAAACGCATCCAAAATAGTTCACTTATGCCCGGGCGTTCGAATGCCAATCGAACGCGTGCTCTCTGGAATGTATCGTTCGAATGTATACTCGAACGCTCCATGAACGCAAACTCACTGGAAGGTTTTGTTCGAAAGCACTGATGAACACACTTGCACGGGAACCTTCTGCCAAGTTTTGTTCAAAACCCAAACACGAATGTGACACTAAAGCAACTCTTTCAAATGCTTCAATGAACGCAGCACAAACGCATGTCTGATCTTCATGCACTACTTTTCCAAATACCAGTCCAATTGCACGAAGGTCTTCAAGACTTATTACAACTCAATTGAACTTGTTTTGTTACAGACATTGCCAATAAAAATGGAACTAACAATCTCTCATTTTGGCATTCCATGACAAAAACACTACATATTACAAAGACTACGGTAAAATACCAAAAAGGAAAATAGCCAATTGCCAACCATCACGACAGTGACTTATCACAATATGACTCGATCTAATATCTAACCAAGTAGTCTTGAAATCGATGTCACCTCAGCAAATAACATGTTTACCTGAAACATCCACAAAACAACAATATACTATAAAAAGCATTGGGATTATAAAGAACAATTAAAGCATATAAAAATATCATACATGTACAAGTAGATATCCTACTCCCTCTTAATTCTACTTGTAATATACTGAGTTTTTAGGAACAGTGTTGAAAGATTTCCAAATTAATGTTAAGGATTTGGAACGGGATGGTAATAAAAAATCAGAGTTTATGTGTTGGAAAATAGATCAGAATATTTTAAAATGAAGTTTTATCGCGTTGGAAAATGCGTGGTTTCAAGAATCGGTTACGCGATTCCTGATTATATCGTTATAAGCATAAAAGTTTCTTATTTCGGCTATAAATATAGTAAAAGAACTCTAATTAAGCTTATTCTTGAACCATTGGACTCGTTTTTTTGAGAAGAACAACTTTCGTTTTGAATATTTTTTGAACTTTTCAATAAAAGGGCCTCAATTTTACTGAAAATCGAATCAGCTCATAATAAGGACCAAGTTACAATTTTACATAGAGACCTTTGTGCAATTTTCAGAAAGTTTGTTATTAAAACCAGAAATTCAAGTTATTTATAAAGAAATCCCAAAACTTCATCTCTTAACTACAGTAACCCGAAGAGACTGGCCGTCGATGACGACGCGGACTATCACCATCCTGATCATCCGGCCACGGCATATCTCGTGGTGGCTGGCGATTATGCGGTTGACGGTGAACAATGACACAAAGAGAAGAGAGACGCGCGTGCCTCTATTTTCCGATCCTGCTTTAATTCTTCATTTCAAGCCTCGAGCCACCCGCCAAATCAAAGCTCTCGGAGAGTACTACAAGATGACGGTGATGATTTTTTCGATCTATGCTCGGTTGCACACAAAACGAGGGGAAAAAATGTGATGAACAATAACATTCATGCGAACAGTAAATCCAATTTGAATTCTGTCGATTCCAGCACATTCGTGGGATTTTTTGGAGTTCGTATATGCCCTCAAAATCTCGGTAAGACCTTCTGATAAAAATCCACTAATTTCAAGTTTTCCGTTAAATATTCGGATGTTTCCAGTAGCTTCGTAGAGTAACGTAATGATATAAATTGAATTTTTTATGTGTGAGCATATTGAATATGTGTATTTGGTAGAATCTGAGTGAAAACGAAACCAGTTTGATCGATCCGATAGAATATGCAAGTTTTAGGTAAAAGTGGATTTTTGCGTATAATGATGTGTTTTGATTTTAATGATAGTTATAAGTTATATATGATATTACGAGAATGTTTGGATAAATTGGGGTAGGTTCGGAGGGTTCGGAACCCTTCCGTAGAATTTATGGAAACTTTTTCAGAAGATTTTCCAAAAACGCGTAAACGAGGATTTAAGTGAACTAGGGGCTTGAAATAGTTTTTAGTGATATTTTAAGAGTAATGGAACTGAAAACATTGAAATCGGACTTGATTTAGTTATCCCTGAAAGATCCAAAATTTTATCGTAGTTAAGTTGGAAATTATTCAAATTTACGATTCTGACGGTATTTTGCCATTTGTTTTGGAAAATTTGACTAGAACCTAGAGTGCTCGCGAAGCCAGGTAAGTAACTCACACGATAAGTGCTTGAATAATTGATTGGTGTTTTATATATATATATATAATTGAAGTGTTTAGGATAAGATGAGAATAAATAAGAGATATTCATGAGAGCAAAGTTCGAGGTTCGCGTGGTTAGGATATTCGACCACCACAGGTATAGAACTTTATTATTAATATGATATGGAGTGGGATATGAAATGAGCTTATTGTTTATATGTATGTATGAAAGTACGTAAGGGTATGAATCTGTAATGATATGAATGTGTGTATGTAAAGCAATATGTCAATGTATAAGTATGTGAACATGTATTCGTATATGCATATAGTGTTAAGATATGTATAGGCTGGATATACGGAATTGGTAAATGGAGCAAATCATTATTTCTGAATTGGCTTTAGTTTATGTAGGTGTATGTTATATGAATAAGTTGTTATTGACTTATACATGTGAGTTATTTGTAAAGAGATTGAAATGGTTAAGTGTGATAAGGAATGAGAATAGGCTAAGCATTTCTTGAATGAAAATGTTTAATTAATAAGCTCTATATTAAAGGTTTCCAGATAGGAAATATGAAACTAAGTATGTTTGATCGGTGAATGAAAGATGAGGACAGTTAAAGTTATGGCATTTGCATTCGTATTAATATATATATTCGTATGTTTGAAACATATGTATGTTTTTGAATTCTTGGACTGATTATCATGGATGTACTTGTGTATGAGAAGTGGTGCGATGAGTTTGGTGTGTCGTGATATGCATGTATGTATGTGTTTTTGATTGGTTGATGTTCTCGTGGTATAATAGTCGAGCTGGTTAGGAATCCGTTCGGACAGAATTTATCTCATACCTATTCTAAAATAGGTCATGAGTCCTATACGAGCATTGTATGTGTAAGCCAGACATATATGTGTGTTGTTTGATTATGTGTTTTATAATGTATTGATTATTATGTGTGCTTTGTGGTTGGTTGAACGATGATTGTATGTATGTCTATATGATAGAACTCGTAACATATATGGATAGTGTATGCTTATGTGAAATGAATGAATGATTTGAAACTGGTGTGAATATCATATATTTTAAAGTGTGTTTGCTAAGTTGTATTGATATATATGTAGGTGTAAGAATCCTGAAATTGTGTTTGCATGAATATAACAGAAATGTGCTACAGTATTTGTAAGTGCATATGAATCCGAATGTCAAGATATTGTAAGGCTATCGTGATTAAAGAAAGTTAAAGTAAGTTTGTTTTGGTATAAAAGATAGTTTGAAATCGAATAGAATGAAGTATATTTGCTTTATCGATTTGATAGTATTTCAAAGATGTTTAATCGTAATAAAGTATAATAAATCTAACTCCACGTTGTTGGACAATTATGACCCATAGCATCACTATTTGTACAGAACATGGCGTTATTGTACAAATTAACTATATGACAAAGGAAATTGCTCTTTTATCATTTTGTAATTGGATTACTTGGATATATAAATGATAAAAGTACATATGATTAGTACCAGATTAATAAGATATGAGACAATATTAATCCACAAAGGTTTAATCATTAAATATCCCTAGTCGTAGTATTATCGAGACTGGACATCGATAATGCGGAATAGGCTAGTATTACACTTGTGCGTGTTATGGAAGCGTAACGGCATAGTTCTCATATATTTGGGTATTGGATACTCATGCAAGTGTAATATGAGGTTCTGTTTACCGATGGTACGGAAACAGCTTCGCTCTGGATAGACCCTCAGAATCCCATTGGTAGTATGACTATGTGTCTATGGGAATCCGAATCAGGGTAGGTGTATTTGGTCTTAACCTGAGACTTGCATCGCTAATACTTGCGACAATTAGTATACTTTGGTTTTGGTCGTCCGGGGCTTTAACAGGTTCTGTGTACGCCTCTTCTGGGTATACTAGGAATCGTAGTGTATTGGATGTGATGTCAAGATGGAAATATCACTTCAGTCATATGGAGATGATGATCACGTAGGATACGGAACTAGTACTCTGAAGTACTGCAATCATCGGGATAATATGACTAGGTCATGATTATCCGATTATAGAGACTAGTTACCAAAGATTCGATATATGCTTCATACGGGGCAAATCGTAGTGTATTGGATGTGATGTCAAGATGGAAATATCACTTCAGTCATATGGAGATGATGATCACGTAGGATACGGAACTAGTACTCTTAAGTACTGCAGTCATCGGGATAATATGACTAGGTCATGATTATCCGATTATAGAGACTAGTTACTAAAGATCCGATATATGCTTCATACGGGGCAGACACAATTCCAACCCCAGGCCTAGCATGTGACATCTGATACTGGATCGTAATATGCAATACTACGTATGCTACGCCTGATAAAGATTACATATTCCTTTAAAGAATATTTTTGGAGAATTGGGTAGGCACGGTGTTTTGTTAGAAGCCAACCATGTCTTGTAAATCGGTAAGAACGTGGTATCGGGTACGCACGTACTCAGATAGTCTGATGATCGTATTTACTGCCAACATATCCAGAGATCTCTTGGGTCGCTTCCCGAAGATTCACCGTTGAGATTTGACTCGAACAGAAAATTAATCTGGGATTAATTATGAAAGAGAAAATTAATCTAGGATTAATTACAGCAATGAATTAATCTGGGATTAATTAAAAGAGAAAGAATTAATCTGGGATTAATTGCGACGAGAATTTATCTGGGATTAAATTCATCGAGAATAGAGAACGTGATTAATTTGGAATTAATCGGCAAAATAAATTTAATAGTTAAATTGGATTTTTCTATTTAATTTATTTAATTGGGCTAAAATAATATATCGGATATATTAATTGAAATTAGATTTCAACGCTGAATTAAAATTAGATTTTAATTCAAGCGAATGAATTAATTTGGAATTAATTCGTAAGCGGCTTCCGTAATAATTTTGCTAGGCATTATTATTTAATTAAATTGGATTTAATTACGTCGCAATGGAAAATTCGTTTAATCGGATTAAGCGAACCCGAGCCCGAAGTGTGTGGAGCAAGCCACTTGAATTTTGAATTAAAGTGGGTCCCACAAACTTACATCACATGTCTATCAAGTGTCAACTTGAGTGATGGAAGTGATTGGAGGCATTAATTGCCATTTTCCCTCCAACACACTTTGACTTTATTTTTTCTTTTAGAAAAAATATACCATTTTTTGCAAGGCATAATTGATAATTTGTTTTTTGGAAAAACATAACACAAAAACTTTTCTCTCTCTTTTCTCAACCTCTTGGCCTAATGTATGCTTCCATGGTGGGAAAATTTTCTTTCAATTTTTATTCTTACTAGCACATCAAGGAGTGAATCAAGGTGATAGGGAAACTCACCCAAGTGTTGGAAACACTCAAGAATGACTTGGAGCTTCCACCGAAATGCATAAAAAGTTTTGAACTCATCCGATCAATGTGAGTATTTTCCGCAACTCTTTTGATTTTATTCACACACAAATCACTCTTAGACGATCTTGGCATGTTCTAGGAACTCTAACACACGTCCCATATAATGGAAATGGATTTGATGTAAAATGACTTGTTCTGTGATGTTCAGGATGATACTTTGTGAGCTTTGAATGTTTGGCTAATAAATCGGCATTTATGAGAACTTGTCATGGTAAAGTATAAGTATAATAAAAGTTGATAAATCTAAACTTGAACAATTTAGTAATTCTGATAAACTATTGATATGTTAGATTTGTTTGTTTGTTGTATATGTGTGACTTGTTTGTTGTAATACTAGCATGGTTACTTACTGAGTTTTAAAACTTACACCAAACCAGTTTTGTTAGTTTTGCAGGTTGACTTCTAGGTGGGTCAACCACTTCGGCTTTGGAAGTCATGCTCGAGACGCGGATCACCCAAGCAGCAATTACCCTCGCAAGTATCCTGAGAGAAATTTTAGAATTTTAGGATATTTGATTTATTATTTTGTTTAGTAAATGATTTGATTGTTTATGATGTTGTGGGTATAGAACCCTTGAGTGTTGATAGATGATATGGGTACGGAGCCCTTAGGTGATGATTTTGATGTGTTGGTGTGGACCTAGGATCCATTTTGATATATGATGTTTATTTCTTAGATTCCGTTTGATGCTGGACTGTGATCCAGGTTGTCCAGTTTTAAGATACATCATGCCCGATTTTCTATAAATTTATAGGCTTATGGAGATGGGTTAATCATGTCTCCTGCCGGTAGCACCTTGCCTTTGGTCGGATGTTACACTACTCCCCCTAAAATAAAGGAAGAAAAACAAATGGATATATAATGGAGACAAAAGACATGATATATTATTATACTACTCCCAAATTACTAAAGTACCCCCAATTTTGGTCACGAAATGACAATGGGAAAATGGACCAGGGAAAACAACTCATGTAAGAGAATATTCAAAATGAAAAATGGTATGCAACGTCATGAAGCACACACAAGCACACAATGAGTAAAAACAATCAATCAAAAATGACTGAAACAACACTTTAAGCAAATACAATTATACCCAATCAATATTCAGCTGTTTGTAACATGAAATAATATGTATCACTTTATATTTTGCTAAATACTACACGCATGCATATGAAATAAACATCAAAGAATAGCAAGTACATGCGTAAAAAATAAGTGCCCAACAAATCAAGACCTTATTTTATAAGCAGGAAATAGCCAAAGAAATTTCATCTCTTGACACACCAAGTCCACAAAATATGTGTTCAAACTCAATACCACTAGGACCTGAAAATCAGCAACATTGATTTCCTGCTAAGTTATTCTCTCCCTAAATATGATGAACTCATAAATAAACTCTTTTGAGTGAAGGGTGTTTACCCTTTTTCTTTTGAATTTTGGCACATTGGCTCTTTTGCTCTCGAGTCTCATGTAAACTGATTTTTTTTTATGTTACTAGGGGATAGTAAGGTCATCTAGCCAAATGTCACACTATTAAGTGAGCAAAGTATAATAGAGATTAGATTGTCCATTCAAAAACTCATACATGCGACCAAGCATTGATAATAATAAAAATGTGTATGTGAAATGCAAGCACCAGATATACCAAAGGTTTTTTTCACACACATTCATGCACATAGGGCTTTAAGAAAAATAAAAGCATATTATACATGAAGAACCATATATCATACATTCCAGGATCACATACACATGCTATTCATGCTCTAATAAGCTATAAAAAAAATATTTTTGGTCTTTTTCATTTTATATTTTTTTTTATATTTTCCTTTTCTTACACAAAAAAAAAAATATAAAGACACAACAAGGCATGTCAATATCCAGTGGTACTTGGAGTTGTATCCCGAGTGCAAATCATACTACCGTCTATTTGGAATCGGTAATGAAATTTATGTACAAATTTTTATCCTATATACCAATGGATATATAACAAATACAATACACACACACCCATATGCAGTGAAAATAAAATAAAAAAAGGGCAAAAACATTAAACACAGGCACACACACATGCAATAGGAAAAATAAATGCAACTTCTAAAAGAGTTATACCGAAATACACTATCATCATGCCTTTTAGAATCAAGGCATCCAGAATTATATGGGAAGACATCTTGCTTCATCACCCAAACTTTGTTAGGAAACTCTTCCACTTGAGTATTCCTAGTCAACAAATCAAGTTTCTCACTAAGAAATTGTGCTTGTTTAGTTAGTGTGGAAACTTGAGAAACTAGATTCGAAGAATCAAATCTAGATCACACACTCTTATACATTTTATTTTGCTTGTGCAACATGAAGCACTTAGGCCTAGTGTGTCTTGTCTTACCACAGTGATGGAAAACAGGTACAAACCTCGGATGAGAACGAGGTTTACCTATCAAATCTCTAAATTGAGGTTGGGACACAAGATGAGGAATAATATGAGGAATCACATGACTATAATAATAGGCTTTTTACTTAAGTCATGTTTAGGAGGGACAATGTTGTTCTAGACAGTGACGCCTTATGAAAATTAGTCTCAACACTAATCCATAACAGGCAGTCTAGTTTCTCAGTCCCACTAGAAAATGTAGACAACTGTGTTCCAGCATCTTCAAGTTTAGCTTCTAAAGATTGGACTCTAACTACTAGCCATTTATTCCTCTCTTCAAGATGATTAATCATCAAAAGGTTGTGTTCAAATTTAGCTTAAGTTTCATTCTTTTCTAGCTTTATTTCCTTCAGCCTCTTATTGACCTCTATATTCGTCTTCTTGATAGCTAGACCCGCATTGAACAATTCATAGTAGGCTATCTGAAGACTATCCTCATTTACAGACTCATCATGAGAGAATTCCGAATCAACATCCATATCACCAATAATATCCTCTCTCTCACCTGTCACACTAGCAGTAAAGGCCATAAAATTGCTCGTACCCTTAGGAGACTCATCAGAAGTATAGCCACCTTCTGAATCACTAAGAGAGGTTTTCATGACTTTATTGCCCTTAGATTTTAGGTAAGTGGGAAACTAAGATCTAATGTGCTCATACCATTCACACTCATGCCATTGAATACTACGGGGTTTGCTACCATTATCCTCTCTAGACTCTCTCCTACAATGCCCCCTCTATTTAGGCTTATCCTCTTTATCCCTATCACGGCCACTCTTCTTCAGCTTAAGAAATTTCTTTAACTTCTTTGCAAACATTGCCAAATCATGATCCGTGAGATTATCACCATCATCCTCACTAGACGAATCATGAGAAACTTCCTTTGTGATTTTCATCGCTATGGTTTTTGGTTTTATATAGCCAGGAAGTTTCTTTTCATACACCTGCAGTTTTCCTACGAGATCCTCTAATCTAAGATGATATAAGTCATGGATTTCCTCGATAGCAGTGATCTTAGATAGGAACTTGTCAGGTATGGATCTAAGAAATTTTCTTACTATCCTACTAGTATAAATGGTCTCGCATAGGTTAAAGCTTGAGTTAACGACATCGTTAATCTCAGAGTAAAACGCATCAAAAGTCTCATCATCTTTCATCCTAGCGACCTCAAACCTAGTGGTAAGCTCTTCTAGTCTATTATTTTTAATAGACAGTCTGCCCTCATGCACAGTATGAAGGATGTCCCTATAGGGGCAGTTGTGGAACCCCTAGGGTCGGATCGGTGCCCCAAGTAGCGGAAATGGGTTTAACCCATGGATATAAAGTATGGGTGTAATTTTAAAATATTTAATGAAATACTATATTCCATTACGAGTGTATAGGAAAAATCGGGACTGGATTGGAGTCTGGAAACTCCCGAACGAAAGAAAATAAAATTATCGGGTGTGTATACGTGTGCTACAGTGCACGCGCGGACTGTGCGCGCTATAGTGCGTGTGTGCACTATGCGCTAACAGCAACATTTTTTTTGGCAATTTTACTTTTCATTTCCTTCAGCTCACATTCCAGTGAGCTGAATAAATTAGGGTCTTTGACCCTAATTATTTCCGGTATTCCCTAAACACTTCAAAAACACCCAAAATTAATTTTAATTTCAAAATCAACATCAACACATGTTATAACATAAAAATCAAGTTTTTCAAAATATCAAATATTTTTCCAAAAACATAAATTTATTCTAAATACGTATTTGCGTAAATTTTGAATCCAATACACAAACCATTTTAGAATCCCAATTAGAAATGTCTCATGAACAATTCTAGTTCACCTAAAGGTGGTCAAGTGAATCTAGAATGGTAGCCATAACTCAAAGCTTTAATCTATAGTTTCAAACTCTTATTATTTGTTCCATGTCTGACATGAACATCTTTGACCTAAATTATAAGCATGTTGTGTTTATACTTCTAAAGTATCTTAACACAATTGATTAGCCTTATTCAACATTAAGCTATGTTATCATACATCTAATACACAAATAAACATAGCTTAGGAGAAGAATATTATAGAGACCTCTCAAGCTTCTCTAAACATTTCTCTAACTCAGGCTAATCTCTCTAAAAATTTGCTTATGCTTATTTATTTTCTTGTAATTAAAACCTTCATAAAGCTTGCTATTTATAGCAAAACTTAGGCAATTTTTAATTAATAAAAGTTGAAATCAAATTTTAAGTGGGCTTAATCTAATTTGTCCAAATATGTATAATTAGGTGTGACTAATCTTCATTGTCACCCACTTTAATTTAATCCAATTAAATCAAGCCAAGGATTAGGAAATGGATTAGTTAAATGTTTGCCACCTTGATTTAATCCAATTAAATCAAGCCAAAACCACCTATTATTATATACTTACAATTATCATAATATCCTCAAATGGTAGAGATAATTATGATTTTACAATTAAGCCATTGTGTAATTATTGAATTAATCCAATTAGGTCAAAGTAAATAATCAATGTTCTCCAATAACATTTGATTATCTTAGTTGATAATTATAATATCGAATATTATCTTTTATCAAAATTAATCGGCTACTCAAGTGCTCAATGATTACACTTCATAATGGGATTCTCTAAGTTCAGACATGTTTGTCATATAAGCCTAGATAATATGTACACAATTTGGCCACCTCCGAATTCGCGAAGAACACGAACGACCTTTCTGAACTATACAAGTCGAGGTCATAACATATGTTTAACAATCCGTCCGTCGTAGGATGACCGGTGCGTAATCACACGCGTATAACGTAAGCGCACGTATCGTTCAAGTAGTATAAAAAGTATCGATCCCACGAGGACTTAATACCTAATCTATTAATTTTATGAGGTCAAATGATTACTAGTATCTAACAGGTTGTTTGATTGATTTGAAATGGTGATGATTCTAAATTTAAATACAAGTAAATAAAATTGCACGAAAGTAGGTTTAAGAAAATTCAATATTAGGAAATTATATAGGGTTGTGAATCTTTCTAATATCTTTTAAAAGATGAAGCGGTTATTTCATGTTTGTGTAATAAGTCGGTTTACTAACCTGAAACACGAAATTATGAAAAAGCCTCTATCGATGGTCAGATGCAAAAACCCAGTATAACCCAATTGAACCATATTGTAGGACACAGAAATCGGTGACGCTGTTCCAGGTTCGCGGCCTAGTCGGGAGTACGTGTAGGACACAGAAATCGGCGACGTTGTTCTAAGCTCGCGGCCTGGTCTGGAGTACGGAATAGCCCACGGGGGAACTAAACCGGAGAAATAACATGGAGTTGCCACCCGGTGTGAACCGGGAAAATGATTTAAGGCCGCATTCACCCCTCGCAAGGGAAGACCTCAAACCGTTGGGTTCGAAATGGTCCCTTACTTATGCCACTTTTAATGATATGATTTGCGAAATGAATTAACCGAATCTATGCAACATATATGCTCAAGAGTAACTTAGATCTAGTTCACATTTGTCAAAGTAAATCCTATGTCTAAGTTTGCATGCTTTAAAAGTAAGTCATTATAACGGCAAGCATATAATATCACACAACAAGCATGTTGAATCATCAATCACAAGGAACAAATAAATAATCACTTAAACATAAACGTAAACTAAATTCCTAATGCAAAATCAAAGTATTAAATCATGCATAGAGAAATAATATAATCATGATTAAAAATAAATAACATACTAGACCTAATCATGCTAAATGAATAAATAATCTACTAGACTAAATCATGCTCGAATACAAAGTTGGATGAACGAAATATGTGTGTCTCTCAAGTGGTACGTGGCATTGTATCCCGAGTACAAACCGCACTACCGTCCATTCGGATTCGGCTACGGAATTTACGTCCGGGTTTCCATCCGATATACCACAAGAAAGAACACATATTTCGTTCATCCGGAAATCACATCATGCACCAATCCACAATACTCATATGCAATAAAGTACTAAAATAAATAAAAACGAAAGATAATAAATAAAGAAGGTGCCCTCAGGTCTAACCTCTTTTGTCGTCTCTCGAAAGCGCGTTACACGGCCGTCAGAAGGGTTGATGCTCCGCAACTCCTTCGGTTCACTAATTCAACATTTTTCCTCGCTGTTTCGCTGTTCGGGCTGCTATTTTCACTCCGTTTCACTGCTGTTTTCGCTGTATTTTCTGGTCATTATTTTAAGGTAATTAAGGGACTGTTTTGTGGGTTATTCGGTGAAGTGGGGCTGCGGTTTTGGTGCAGTTTTGGGCAAATTTCTGGTGCAGTTTTGGGTTAATTCAGGGACTGTTTTCGGTAGTTTTCAGGGGTTAAATTTGTGGCAGTTTTGGGTGTAATATGCGTGCAGTTTTGGGGCAGTGCGGTGACGGCTTTATGCATCAGTTAAGGGGGCTATGTACGTGAGGTTCTAGGCAATGAATAAGCGGCTGAACTGGGCAGTATGTAGGGGGTTTATGGTGCAGTTTTAGACAGTGAATAGGCGGCTGAACTGAGCAGTATGTAGGGGGTATATGAGTGAATAGACTGGCTGTTTGTGGGTAGAAGGTGCGCAGATGTGATAGCTGTTTGTGGGGATATTGTTCATGGTAATGTAGGGTTTTAGGGGTATTTTTTAGACGGCAATGGAGGTGATTTTCAAGGCTTTCTGTGGACGGCAATGGGTTAACTTCTTTGTGTTTTTTTTTGTGAGAATGAGCTATGTTTTGTGAGTGATGTGCGGTTGTGTGAAGATGCCGTGAAGGGGCTTTTTTGTTTGTTGCCTTATGTTAAGGGGTAGTGGTAGGCAGGTGCGTGAAGATTGCTGAGCTGGTTGGTTAGTGGGCTATGCTTGCGTGAGGAAGGCTTGCTGAGTGTCTTGGCAGTTTAGGGTTGTGGCGTGAACAAGGGGGTAGTTGTTTGCGTGAGTGGAGGGGCTGATGCGTGAATGAGTGAATTGAGTGGCTTATGCGTGAGGTAGGGGGGCTTGTGAGGATGAGCTCTAGGTTATTTTCTTTGTGTTTTCTTTTTGTGTGAATGAGCTAGGGGTATAATTTGTTGGTGAAGGGTTCTTTTTATAGGCAAAGGGATGGGGGCTATCCTTGTTTGAGAAGGAAATGATTTGGGTAATTAATGGGAGATATTTTTAATTATTATATGATAAGGAAAAATCTTTTAATTAGGGAAGTGATTTGATTTATTCTTTTTTAGTTAGGGATATGATTTGATTTGTATCTTTTAATTATGGAATGTAATTTAAGTGGATTAGGAAAGTATTTGGTGGGATTTCTTTAATTTTGGAAGGGGATTTGGCTTGATTTATGCATGTGTTTAATATGTGTTTTTGTTAATTTTGAAGGTGGCTATGGGCGTGTGGTTTAGGGTGATTTGGGCATGTGGGCTTGGTCCATTTTGTGGGCTTAGGTGTTTTGGGCTAATGATGCGTTTTAAAACGAAGGTCCAACAAGCGAACCCGCAGCTACTCCAGCGAATTAAATCCAACAATGTGTCAATTCTTGACTCTTCCCTTCCAACGTCCGTTTCCCGCGATTTCCACAATAAAAAGAGGTAGTGTCTCCATATGAGACTCATCATCAGGACTTATATGCAAAAATACAGTGCCTACAGTCGTCCCCACTTTGATGGGACTTGTGTAGTGTGTGACAATGACAATCATATCAAAGTACGTGTAATGCATTTTTACTTACCTGGCTCGCCAGTTGCCACTTGACTTGCCTGTTGTGTTGAGTTTTGTTGTGCCAAACTCGGCGTGCTAAACCCCATACCAGAGGTGTCGCGATTGCGTCTCCATACCTAGAGTGTCGCAGAGCTGATTTTGTTGTGCCATTCTCGGCGTGCTAAACCCCTTACCCAAGGTGTCGCGGTCGCGTCTCCATACCTAGAGTGTCGCAGAGTTGATTTCGTTGTGCCATTCCCGGAGTGTTGTACCTGGCAAGCTAAACCCCATACCCGAGGCGTCGCGGTTGCGTCTCCATACCTAGAGTCTCGCAGTGATATCCTCATACCCGGAGTGCCATACCTGGCAAGCTAAACCCCATACCTGAGGCGTCGTGGTTGCGTCTCCATACCTAGAGTATCGCAATGATATCTCCATACCCGGAGTGCCGTACTTGGAAAAACTGAAGCTGTATCTCCATACCCGGAGTGCCGTACCTGGCAAAACTGATGTTGTGATGCGATGGTTCATCCCCGAACTGTACTGTATGAGAGGTGGTCCATTTTCGAACCGAGTTGATAAAATGGACATCGACCCTGGGATTCATTCCCAAAACTACTGGTGAAGTGGGCCTCGACCCTAGGATTCATTCCAGTAACTGTTGGCGAAGTGGGCCTCGACCCTGGGACTCATTCTCGGATTTATTCCGATGTGGGCCTTGACCCTGGGATTCATTCCCGGATTCATTCCAAAACTGAGATTCATTCCCGGATTCATTCGAAAACTGAGATTCATTCCAAAACTGGGATTCATTCCCGGATCCATTCCAAAACTGAGATTCATTCCCGCATTCATTCCAAAACTGAGATTCATTCCCGGATTCATTCCAACACTGGGATTCATTCCCGGATTCATTCCAACACTGGGATTCATTCCCGGATTCATTCTAAAACTGGGATTCATTCCAAAACTGGGATTCATTCCTGGATTCATTCCAAAACTGGGATTCATTCCCGGATCCATTCCAAAACTGAGATTCATTCTCGGATCCATTCCAAAACTGGGATTCATTCCAAAACTGAGATTCATTCCTGGATTCATTCCAAAACTGAGATTCATTCCCGGATTCATTCCAAAACTGAGATTCATTCCCGGATTCATTCCAAAACTGAGATTCATTCCCGGATTCCTTCCAAAACTGGGATTCATTCTCAGATTCATTCCAAAACTCTGATGATGTGGGCCTCGACCCTGGGATTCATTCCCGAATCTGATATCGAGGCTGATGTGGGCCTCGCCCCCAGGACTCATCCTCAACCCTGGGACTCATCCCCAAAACTGATATTGATGTCTCCATACCTGGAGTGCCATACCCGGAAAAATTGAAACTGATGTCTCCATACCCGGAGTGCCATACCCGGCAAAACTTATACTGATAATGATGTGGGCCTCGTCCCCAGTGTGCCATACCCGGCCAGACTTGATACTGATGATGATGTTTCATTTCAACATATTGTATTGCCTCTTCTCGAGATGATCCTGATAGGTAGACATATTTTCGTCCTCAACGAATGCTTCGCGTCGAAACCTGAGAACCTTCAAAGTACTTGATACACTCAATTCTGATCGTCTGAATAGGTGATCTGAACTATACTCCTAGTGTATGTGTGCCACGGCTCTTTCGCAGCTTAATCCTTAAGTAGGACAACTTGATGATTTCGTCTTGGAGAATCGGACCAGTGGGTCTAACCAATCTAGATGTCTTGATCACACTCTGTGATTACTTCGTCATACTCAACATGATATGGTCTTCTTTTTTTTTCTTGTCTATTTCTTTTCATTTTGAACTTTTTTTTTTCTTTTCATTCTTTTTTTCTTTTCTTTCTTTTTCTTTCTTTGACACACATACCCTTTAAGGTAGCATTTCTCCTCATGGTGGTCCTAATACTCGCCCATGGGTAGCTTCATGCTTATTGGTTATAGGCGGTCTATTTTTCTTTTTCTTTTCATTGCAGAGACTTTTTCTTTGTTTCCAACCATATCATATATCGTAGCATAAGTAAACCAGGATAGACATCCAGACAAACGGTCATTCACTGATCCACCATCTCTTCGACTAGTCATCTCGCCAACTACTCAGGCTTCTACTGTCAAGATCCTGTAATTAAGTGCTCGTGAGTCTAGCCAAGATCAATCCATTCAGAATACCGAATGAGAGCACATATCGCACTTATCGTTTCTAAGGTTCCTCCATACAACAAACAATATCATCACCGGACATATGCTTAACCATCAAAGACTTCTCTCTCTCTCTCTCTTCTTTTTTTTTTCACTCACTCACTCCATGGAATTCTCCCTTTCAACCGCTGATAATGTGGGCTTCGCCCCCTGAAATCCTTTCCCAGAACTCATACTAATATGGGCCTCAACCCTGGGATTCCTCCTCGAAACTGGTTCATTCCTGAAATTGATACTGATTCATTTCTAAAACTGATACTTATTCATTCCTAAAACTGTATTATTGTTGTTTCTGTTTGGCTTGCCTTCGCCGCTTTCTTCTTCTTCTTTTTTCTTTTTTTTTCTTAAGGCCCCCCAATGGTCTTTCTATCCTTCCAGTAAAGTTTTATGTTCCTTGGTTTCCTTTTCCACGATATCCATGTTTGCTAAACTCTTCTTTGACAAACTTTTTATTTTTAATCTCTAACCTAACGGATATCTATTATGGCTTTTAAGACACATGGGTTAATATGATGCATGTATGCATGAGATGCATGAGATGCGTGCGATGCATGGAATATATAAGTCGGCCCATTATCATTTTAAAGCATTCAATCATACTATTGCGCGGTGCAAACTTGTCCCAGTTGAAAAGGCCCAATAGGTTTACACTTTTGCGATAACATGGCTAAACAACTTCAAATGATAAAAGGCCTAAACATAAGATGGCCCATCGGCATTTCAGAAGATTTTGGCCCAATTGCCATAAATCACGGACTCGTCCCAATTTAAATGGCCCAACAAGCCCATACCTCATGACAAAAAGTCCAACTGAATCCAAATGACGATGGTCCTAAACGCAAGCATAAAGAAATAATTTCTACTAGTTCTACGACTAAGGTTCACATGTGGGTTTACGGGAGTACGGATGAAGGCTCTCGCTAACGAAGGATTGCCTACAACTAGGACTCCCCACTCAAGGGTTCAAGCGACCAAGTGAACGCACCTTTTTTATACCTTGCGGTATGTGCCAATGAGTAATGGTGTGTGACTAACTGTCGAATAGGTTTCCCATTGTAGATTCCCCAGAGAGAGGGTGGAGCGAACTCTCTTAAATACCCAAGTCTTTTAGGCTCTTATCGCCTTGGTGACATGGATAAACAATGAGTCCTCCAAATTAGTCCGTAACAACGAGCTATGAGTAATGATTATCTTGGTGCCTTCACAGCTTTTCCTTATAGAAAGGTAGTGAATGAAGGAAGACACCAAACCATCACCTAGCCTTAATAATGTCTTCGATTAAACCCCTTTCAACCCACTATATACACGGTTAACTAAAGCACAAATCACAATCATTACAAGACATTATTTTCGGGGCCGATTCTCTATCCCAGTAGAGTCGCCAGACTGTAGGACACAGAAATCGGCGATGATGTTCTAGGCTCGCGGCCTAGTCGGGAGTACGGAATAGCCCGCGGGGGAACTAAACCGGAGAAATAACATGGAGTCACCACCCGGTGTGAACCGGAAAATGATTTAAGGCCGCACTCACCCCTCGCAATGGAAGACCTCAAACCGTTGGGTTCAGAATGGTCCCTTACATATGCCACTTGTAATGATATGATTTGCGCAATGAATTAACCGAATCTATGCAACATGTATGCTCAAGAGTAACTTAGATCTAGTTCACATTCGTCAAAGTATATCCTATGTCTAAGTTTGCATGCTTTAAAAGTAAGTCATTATAATGGCAATCATATAATATCACACAACGAGCATGTTGAATCATCAATCACAATGAACAAATAAATAATCATTTAAACATAAACGTAAACTAAATTCCTAATGCAAAATCAAAGTATTAAATCATGCATAGATAAATAATATAATCATGCTTAAGAATAAATAACATACTAGACCTAATCATACTAAATAAATAAATAATCTACTAGACTAAATCATGCTCGAATACAAGGTTGGATGAAACAAAATATATGTGTCTTTCAAGTGGTACGTGGCATTGTATCTCGAGTACAAACCACACTACCGTCAATTCGGATTCGGTTACGGAATTTACGTCCGGGTTTCCATCCGATATACCACAAGAGAGAACACATATTCCGTTCATTCGGAAATCACATCATGCACCAATCCACAATACTCATATGCAATAAAGTACTAAAATAAATAAAAATGAAATATAATAAATAAAGAAGGTGCCATCAGGTCTAACCTCTTTTTTCGTCTCTCGAAAGCGCGTTACACGGCCGTCGGAAGGGTTGATGCTCCGCAACTCCTTCGGTTCACTAATTCAACATTTTTCCTCGCTGTTTTGCTGTTCGGGCTGATGTTTTCACTCCATTTCGCTGTTGTTTTCGCTTTATTTTCTGGTCACTGTTTTAAGGTAATTAAGGGACTGTTTTGCTGGTTATTCGTCGAAGTGGGCCTGCGGTTTTGGTGCAGTTTTGGGCGAATTTTTGGTGCGGTTTTGGGTTAATTCAGGGACTATTTTGGGCAATTTTTAGGTGTTAAATTTGCGGCAATTTTGGTTGTAATATACGTGCAGTTTTGGGGCAGTGCGGTGAGGGCTTTATGCGGCAGTTAAGGGGGCTATGTGCGTGAGGTTCTAGGTAGTGAATAAGCGGCTGAACTGGGAAGTATGTAGGGGGTTTATGGTGCGGTTTTAGGCAGTGAATATGCGGCTGAACTAGGCAGTATGTAGGGGGTTATGAGTGAATGGACTGGCTGTTTGTGGGTAGAAGGTGCGCAAATGTGAGGGCTATTTGTGGGGATATTGTTCACGGTAATGGAGGGTTTTAGGGGTATTGTTTGGACGGCAATAGAGGTGATTTTCAGGGCTTTGTGTGGACGGCAATGGGTTAACTTCTTTGTGTTTTTTTTGTGAGAATGAGCTATGTTTTGTGAGTGATGTGGGGTTGTGTGAAGATGCTGTGAAGGGGCTTGTTTGTTTGTTGGCTTACGTTAAGGGGTAGTGGTAGGCAGGTGCGTGAAGATTGCTGAGCTGGTTGGTTAGTGGGCTATGCTTGCATGAGGAAGGCTTGCTGAGTGTCTTCGCAGTTTAGGGTTGTGGCGTGAACAAAGGGGCAGTTGTTTGCGTGAGTGGAGGGGCTGATGCGTGAATGGGTGAATTGAGTGGCTTATGCGTGAGGGAGGGGGGCTTGTGAGGATGAGCTCTAGGTTATTTTCTTTGTGTTTTCTTTTTGTGTGAATGAGCTAGGGGTATAATTTGTTGGTGAATGGTTATTTTTATAGGCAAATGGATGGGGGTTATCATTGTTTGAGAAGGAAAAGATTTAGGTAATTAATGGGAGATATTTTTAATTATTATGTGATAATGAAAAATCTTTTAATTGGGGAAGTGATTTGATTTATTCTTTTTTAGTTAAGGATATGATTTGATTTGTATCTTTTAATTAGGGAATGTAATTTAAGTGGATTAGGAAAGTATTTGATGGGATTTCTTTAATTTTGGAAGGGGATTTGGCTTGATTTATGCATGTGTTTAATATGTGTTTTTGTTAATTTGGAAGGTGGCTATGGGCCTGTGGCTTAGGGTTATTTGGGCGTGTGGGCTTGGTCCATTTGGTGGGCTTGGGTGTATGGTTTTGTGATGTGTGAGCTTAGGTATTTTGGGCTAAGGATGTGTTTTAAAACGGAGGTCCAACAAGCGAACCCGCAGCTACTCCAGCGAATTAAATCCAACAATGTGTCAATTCTTGACTCTTCCCTTCCAATGTCCGTTTCCCGCGACTTCCACAATAAAAAGAGGTAGTGTCTCCATACGAGACTCATCATCGGGACTTATATGCAAAAATGCAGTGCCTACAGTATGGAGTATCCCACATGGGAACTAAACCGGAGAAATAACATGGAGTCGCCACCCAGTGTTAACTGGAAAAATGATTTAAGGTCGCACTCATGTAGCCTTCAATAGCCCACTCACGTAATCACAAACAGCAACCAATAAAGCCCTCCATTTCCACATAAATAACACCCATCCAGCAACCCTAAAACCACGCCAAATAGCAACCAATACAGCCTTGGACTGTACCCTGAAACTGTCACAAACCAGCCTCTAACCTGCACCTAAACTGCCGAAAAACACCCCTGATCTGAACACAAACTGCCCTAAAACACCCCCTGAACTGCACCCAAATAGCCCTAAAACAACCATGAACTGCACCCTGAAACTGCCAAAAATCAGCCCAGAAAATGCCCAAATAACCGCACAAACAGCAGCCCAAATACACCCCAATTACTGCAAAATTAGTGACCAAAAAAACAGCAGTAAAACAGAGGAAACAGCAGCCCAAAACAGCAAGACAATGAAAGAAAACAACGAACCAGTAAATCAAAAAAGTTATGGAGCATTAACCCTTCCTACAACCGCGTAGCGCACTTCCAAGAGACGAAATAAGAGGTTAGACATGAGGGCACCCTTTTTATTTATCCTCCTTTATTTTTTTATTTGACTTCGCATGAGTATTGTTGATTGGTGTATGCTATGACCTTGGGATGAATGAAATATGTGTTATCTCTCGTGGTATATCGGATGGAAACCAGACGTAAATTCCTTAGCCGAATTCGAATGGACGGTATTACGGTTTGTACTTAGGATACAATTCCACATACCACTTGAGAAATGCACATATTTCATTTCATCAAATCTTGTGTTTATTCGTTGTTTATTAGAAATAGTATGTTATTTTTATGCATGATTAGGTTGTTTAGTATGTTATTTTTATGCATGATTTAGTTGATTATTTCCAAGCATGATTTAGTTATTTCTTTTGCATTAGGAACTTTATTATGTCTCTTCTATATTTATGTTTAGATTGTTATTTATTTACTTTGCCATGCTTATCGATTTAATGTATTCCTGAGATTGTGTGTTTGCCGTTATTCCAACTTACTTTTATGCATGCAAACTTAGATATAGGTTATATGCAAACTTGGATATAGGTTTTATGCGAACTTAGATGTAGGATATGTTGCGTAGACTCGGTTATATTATTACATAAGTCCATTCATTACAAGTGGCATAAGTAAGGGACCATTCCCAACCCAACGGTTTGAGGTCTTCCCTTGCGAGGGGTGAGTGCGGCCTTAAATCATTTTCCCAGTTCACACTGGGTGGCGACTCCATTTTATTTCTTTAATTTAGTTCCCCCGCGGGCTACTCCGTACTCCCGACCGGGCCGCGAGCCTAGAACAGCATCGCCAATTTCTGGGTCCGACAGTCTGGCGACTCCACTGGGGATAGAGAATCGGCCCCGAAATAATGCCTTGTAATGTTTGTGATTTTTGTTTTAGTTAACCATGTCTATTGTGAGTTGAAGGGGTTTAATCAAAGGCACTATTAGAGCTAGGTAATGGTTTGGTGTCCTCCTTCATTCAATACCTTTCTATAAGGAAAAGTTGTGAAGGCACCTAGATAATCATTTACTCGAAGCTTACTGCGACTAATTTGGTGGACTTGTTGTTTATTTCTGTCACCAAGGCGATAAGAGCCTAAGAGGCTTGGGTATTTAAGAGAGTTCGCTCCACCCTCCCTCTGGGGAATCTACAATAGGAAATCCATTTGACAGTCAGTCATGCACCATAACTCGTTGGCACGTACCTTAGTGTATAAAAAAGGTACGCTCACTTGGTCGCTCGAACCCTTGATTGGGGAGTCTTAGTTGTGAGCAATCCTTCGCCAGTGGGAGCCTTTGTCTATCCCTGTAAACCCGCATATGAACTGTAGTTATATGACCAATAGAAAATATCTCTTTATGCTTGTGTTTGGGACCATCATCATTTGGATTCAGTTGAACTTCTTGTCATGAGATGTGAACTTGTTGGGCCATTTAAACTGGGACGAGTTCATATCCTATGACAATTGGGCCAAAAGCTTATAAAATGTCGATGGGCCATTCTGTAGAAACTATCTCTTTATACTTGTGTTTAGGACCACCATCATTTGGATTCAGTTGGACTTCTTATCAAAAATGCGAACTTGTTAGGCCATTTAAACTGGGACGAGTTCGTATCCTATGACAATTGGGCCAAAAGTTTCTAAAATGCCGATGGACCATTCTGTGTTTCGGCCCCTTGTCATTTGAAGTTGTTTCGCCATGTTATCACAAAAGTGTAAACCTGTTGGGCCTTTTTTTAACTGGGATAAGTTTTCACCTCGTAATAAAAGGATTGAATGCTTTAAAATGATAATGGGCCGACTAATATATTACATACATCGCACGCATCTCATGCATCTCATGTATACACGCATCATGTTAAGCATGTGTCCTAAAAGCCACCATAGATACTCGTTGGGTTAGGGAAGAGGGAAGACTCGTCAAAAGACCGTCAACCAACATGAGCAAGTCAGCTAACGAGGGATCCTGCCTGGATCAATTGGAGACCAAAGTAACCAAAATTACTGAGCAGTTGCAAGTTTTGACCAATGTTGTGGCCAGTTTGACCGTACCCCGTATAGCCAATAACAGGAAGTTTTGCAACCAGAATGGAAAGACCATTGGAGAACCTTCAAGGACCAAGCCCACTCCCTTTGAGGTTGCCCCTATCAGAAACAGACAATTCTCCAATCTTGGTAGACCTTTGTCGGAGGTATTTGAAGAGCTGAAAATGCAAGGACTCATAAATCCCTTAGAGCCTAAACCACTTCCAAACCCTGTGCCATGCTACCTTGACCTGAACCTTTACTGTTACCTTCATCAGCAAAAAGGCCATGAAACTAACAAATGCACCCGCCTTAGGCATGAGATCCAAGACCTCATAGACTCCCACAAAATACCCGACCCCGAAAAGGAACAACCTAACAAACACTGAAACCCTCTACCTAATTATCACTCTGTCCCACCACCTACCTATATGATAAGCTCTGGCCTACCAGAAAGCCTTGTCCTCAAGTCCTTTGACCACCAAGCCTTTTGCCTGGGGATTTGGGATAGCAATAGTGAGGATGAAACTTAGTAGGGGAAGAATTTCTAGGAAGACTTCTCCAGTAGTGATGAAGAGGAGGTGAGAGGAATGACATGCAGTGGGCATTTCTATAGTGATACTGCAGAGAAGGGTAAAGAAGTGTTGGCAGAAGGTAGAGAAGTGACAGAGAACGAGGATAATGCTGAGGGAGATATAGTGCTGCGTCAGTTGAAGAAGACACGAGCACATCTAAGCATTTGGGAGTTGTTGTGTGCATCACAGGAGCACAAGCGTGACATGGTTGAGGCCTTAAGCAAGATAAGAGTACCAGAAGATGCCAACCCTACGATGTTTGTGGGATCGGTGCAGAAAAAAGCTTCACAGGTGATAATATTTTCTGAGGAGGAACTCCCGGCGGAGGGAAGGAATCATAATAGGCCTTTATTCATAAGAGCTGAAGTGAGAGGTAAGAAGACGTCTTGTGTAATGGTGGATGACTGCTCATCTATCAATGTGTGTCCTTTGAAGATCTTGTCAAGGTTGGGTATGAAGATGAGAAATCTGAGTCCCTCCAATATAACTATTAAGGCTTATGATGATAGCAAGCGAGGAGTTGAGGGCACTTTTGCCACAGTGGTCAAAGTGGGCCCAATAGAAGACGAGGTTGAGTTCACAGTACTGGTTATCCCGACCATTTTTACTTTGTTACTGGGAAGGCCATGTTTTCATAAGCTTGGGGTGTGCCCTCCACTCTGCATCAGGTCATCAAGTTTCCATACGGGGAAGAGATTGTCACTATCAGAGCTGAAGTAGACAATGTCGTGCCCGCTTTGGAAATAAAACCTTTCACGAGGTTCTAAGTGTCAGCAACCTTTGAGGGGTGGGTAGATCCTAAGGTAGCTAGGATCATAGAGAAGATGAAGTTCGAACCAGGCACAGGCTCAGGTGTTGGAGGAGCATTGCCCGACTTCAAGGGACAGACCACCAGGAGAGGCTTGGGATACAAGTCCGATAAGGAGAAACCGAAGGCTAAGAAGAAAGGATTGAAGCTGATGGAATATTTTGTGAAAGCCACGGGGTATCAAGGAGAGCCTGAACCAGTGGAAGTCAACGAGGTCATGGTGCGAGGATTCGAAATCTTTCAGGATGTGATGGGCGAGAAACCATTGGCAGTGGAAGTTACAAATGAGTGAGACAAGTGGGAGGAAGGGCTGATGCAGCTGGAGAGCCTGACCCTCGAGAAGAGTAAGGAAACCGAGGAAGACCCGACTATGGGGGATGAAGCGTCTGTGGAGGACGAAGACATTTATCTTCCTGATTTATTCGAATGTATTCCTACATCTGCTAGCAATAAAGACATGTATTTCGCTTACTTGCCTGAGTCTCTTCCCTTTAACTTACATGACTTGAGTATATTTGACATCAACTCAACCAAAACAAACGCATTTAACCTTGGTAGTTACCTCCGAAGAGCGGAAGAAATTAGAAGAGATGTTAGTCAAATATGCCAAAGTATTCGCTTGGTCCTACGAAGACATGCCTGGAGTAGACAGAAGCATCGCCCAGCATGCGATACCGACCTATCCGAACATGAGGCCGGTAAAGCAAAAGCTCCGAAGGATGAGACCTGAGTGGGCTGAGAAAGTTAGAGAATAAGTCAAGAAACAGATAGTTAGAGAATAAGTCAAGAAACAGATAGATGTGGGATTTTTAGAAGTGGTGAAATATCCCGAGTGGTTGGAAAATATCGTGCCAGTGTCGAAGAAAGATAGGAAGGTTAGAATGTGCGTGGATTACGGAAACCTTAACAAAGCCTGCCCGAATGATGATTTTCCTTTACCCCATATAGATGTGCTTGTTGATAGTGCGGCTTTATCTGCCATGTACTCGTTCGCGGATGGGTTCTCAGGATATAATCAGGTCCTTATGGCTGAAGAAGACAAGCATAAGACTGCCTTTGTCACGGAGTGGGGCATATATTGATATAAGGTGATGCCGTTTGGGCTTAAGAATGCAGGAGCCACTTATCAGCGGATGACCACCACGTTATTCCATGACTTGATACATAAGGAGATTGAGGTATATATGGATGACATGATGGTGAAGTTAGAGACGAGAAGCGGACACATAGAAGCATTGGAGAAGTTCCTTCAGCGAGTCGACAAATACAACCTGCGACTAAATCCCAAGAAGTGTGTGTTCGGAGTAACGTCAGAAAAGTTGTTAGGCCACACGGTGGGAATGGGAGGAATAGAAGTAGACCCTGAAAAGATCAAGGCAATTACTGAGATGCCAGCACTGAAGGCAGAGAAAGAAATCAGAGCATTCCTCGGGAAAATTCAATACATCAGTCGGTTCATCGCCAAGTTGACATCAATATGCGAACCTATCTTCAAATTGCTGAGGAAAGACCAGCCAGTGAAATGGAATGAGCAATGCCAAGAAGCTTTCGACAAAATCAGGGAATATTTGGTGAAACCTCATGTCTTGAAACCTCCAAGACTGGGCAAACCCTTGGTACTATATTTGGCCATTGAACCCGAAGCGCTGAGGGCGATGATGGTACAAGCAGATGAGACAGGGGTAGAGCATACAGTCTACTATCTCAGTAAAAAGATGCTTCCATATGAGGCCCGCTATCAAGAAGTAGAGAAGATCAGTTTGGCAGTAGTATGGGCGTCCAGAAAGTTGCGTCATTACTTCCAATCGTACAAGATCCAAGTGGTAGCAAAGGAGAATCCTTTGAAGTATCTGCATTCAGTGCCTTCACTAGTTGGGAAGTTAGGCAAGTGGTTAGTATTACTGATAGAGTTTGATGTTGAGTATCTCACTTCTAAAGTAATCAAAGGATGAGCCGTAGCAGAGTTTCTGGCATTACAGCCGATAGAAGGAGATCAATACAAATTTGAATTCCCGGACGAGGAGATCTAAGCAATAACTGTCCAAGGATGGAAGATGTATTTCGACGGAGCAGTGAACTACAAAGGAGCCGGGATTGGAATCGTAATAGTAACCCCTGAAGGAGAAACTTTGTCTATGGCCAAGAGGTTGACGTTCGGAGTAACCAACAACATGGCTGAATACGAAGCATGTGCCTTTGGATTGACTGCATTGATAACCTTGAAGGCTAAGAATGTATAATTCTACGACGACTCGATGTTGGTAGTCCGAAAAATGCAAGGAGAATGGGAATTGAAGGAAGACCGGTTGAAACCGTATTTATTCCACCTCAGGAGTCTGGCACAGGCCCTCCCTAATTGTAAGTTCCAACACTTGCCGCGAGAAGAGAATCAGATGGCTGACGCATTAGCTACACTTGCCGCAACTTGGGAAAATCCAGAGAAGTTGGTGATGAGACCTCTAGTGTTAACGACAGCAAACAGGCCCACCTACAAGATAGAAAGGATATTAGAAGTAGAGTTCGACGATGGGAAACCTTGGTATTACGACCTTCAGAGATACTTGGAACGGGGGGAATGCCCGACAGACACGAGCAGAAAAGACAGGATAGCCATCCAGAAGTTAGCTTCTCAATTTGTGAGTTTGAAGGGAGAACTTTACAAGAGACAAGCAAATGGCATCCAGCTGAAGTGTTTGAAGAAAGAAGAGGCTCAGAAGGCAATGGAAGAAGTACATGCCGGAGTATGTGGACAGCACATGAATGGGTTGAACTTATCCCGCAAGATGTAAGACAAGGCTTTTACTGGTCGACCTTGGAAGCTGACTGAGCGAAGCTGGTAAAGCATTGTCATGATTGCCAATCACACGGTAACTTGAACCATTTACCGCACACAGAGTTGCACGGGCTATCAGAGCCGTGGCCTTTCTTAGCATGGGGAATTGATATGATCGGAGAAATTCGACCGCGCACATCGAATGGACATCGCTTCATAGTAGTGGCAGTAGACTACTTTTTAAAATGGGTGGAAGCCGAGTCATTTCGTAATGTCACAGTAAGGCAGATGGCGAAGTTCATAGCCCGGAATCTCATATGTCGATATGGAATGCCACATCATATAGTAACAGATAACGGAGTCCATTTCAACGAGAAACAAAGGTAATGCTACAGAAGTATGGATTATGACATCACAAGTCGTCACCCTACAGGCCGCAGGCAAATGGGGCTGTCGAGGTAGCCAATAAGACAATAAAGAAGATGTTAGCCAAAATGATGGAGAATTACAAAGATTGGGTCGATAAGCTATCGTACGCCCTGTGGGGATACATAACTTCTTTGAGAAGAGCAACGAGAGCCACGCCTTACTCTTTGGTCTACGGAATGGAAGCAGTACTGCTAGTGGAAGTTGAGATACAGTCTATGCGGGTATTAGCGGAAACAGAGTTACTTGAACAGGAATGGGCCTCGCAGAGATTTAAACAGTTAGCACTGCTGGATGAGAAGAGAATGAAGTACTTACATCACATGCAGATATACCAGAAGAGGTTGGCTCGAGCGTTCAACAAGAAGATGCGTCCTACCAAGATCAAAAAGGGTGATTTGGTGCTCAATCAGTCGAAGCCATCGACGACAGACCCGAGAGGAAAGTTCAAACCAACTGGGAAGGACCCTACATAGTCCAGAAAGTAATGGGAAATGGGGCAGTAAGACTGTCAGATTTAGAAGGGAATGAGTTCACCGAGCCGATCAACGTGGACAGATTGAAGTAGTATTTTGCCTGAGGAAGAGAAGATCGAGCGATCACCAGGAAGATTGGCGGAAGACCTAACCCAACGGAATAGGAAATTCACTCATGCATGCATGCATACACGTAACGTATTTGCATTATTTTTTGTTTTGTTTTGTTTTGTATTCATAGGTTTCAAAGAAGAAAAGAAGAAAGTGGCAAATGTAAGCCAACCAGAATCAGCAACGCATCAGTGTCAGTTTCGAGGATGAGTCCCAGGGTTGAGGTCCGCATCAGTATCAGTTCCGGGGATGAGTCCCAGGGTTGAGGCTCACATCAGTATCAGTTTCGGGAAGGAATCCCAGGGGGTGAAGCCCACATTATCAGCGGTTGAAAGGAAAAATTCCAGTAGAGCGAGTTAAAAAAAAAGTCCTTGATGGTTAGGCATATGTCTGGTGATGACATTGTTTGATGTATGAATAAACTTTAGAAACGATAAGTGCGAGATGTGCTCTCATTAGATATTCTGAGTGGTTGATCTCGGCTAGACTCGCGAGTACTTGATTACGGGATCTTAATAGTAAAAGCCTGAGTAGTCAGCGAGATGACTAGTTGAAGAGATGGCAGATCAGTGAATGACCATTTGCCTAGATGTCCATCATGGTTTACTTATGCTACAATATATGATATTGTTGGAAACAAAGAAAAAGTCTCTAAAAAGAAAAGGAAAAAATAGACCACATATAACCGATAAGCGTGAAGCTACCCATGGGCGAGTATTAGGACCACCATGAGGAGAAATGCTACCTTAAAGGGTAGGTGTGTCAAAAAAAAAGAGAAAGAAAGAAAAAAGAAAAAAAAAGTTCAAAATGAAAAGAAAGAAAAGAAAGAGACAAAAGAAAAAAAAACCATATCATATTGAGTAGGAGGAAGTAATCACAGAGTATGATCAAGACATCTCGGTTGGTTAGACCCACTGATCCAATTCTCCGAGACAAAATCATCGAGTTTGCTTACTTGAGGATTAAGCTGCGAAAGAGCCTTGGCACACACACACTGGGAGTCTAGTTCAGATCACTCGCTCAAACGGTCGGATTTGAGCGTATCAAGTACTTTGAAGGTTCTCTGGTTTCGACATGAAGCATCCTTTGAGGATGAAAATATGTTTAGCTATCGGGATTATCTCGTGAGAAGTAGTATTTATGAAAGCGGTAAAAGAACAGAAAGATGGATCAAGTCTGGGGGTGACCAGTCTACCATTTCTCATACAGCACGGTTCGAGAATGAACCACCACATCAGCAATGCCTCAGGGACGAGGTTCAGTATGCCGGGAATGGCATTTCGAGGATGGAGCATGGGTCGAGGCCCACATCAGTATCAGTTTTAGGGATGAGTCTCAGGGTTGAGGCCCGCATCATCAGTATCAGTTTTGGGGATGAGTCCTAGGGTTGAGGCCCGCATCATCAGTATCAGTTTTGGAGATGAGTCACAGGGTCGAGGTCCACATCAGTATCAATTTTGGGGATGAGTCTCAGGGTTGAGGCCCACACATCATCAGAATGCCGGGTATGGCACTCCGGGTATGGAGACACAATTGCGACACCTCGGGTATGGGGTTTAGCACGCCGGGTATGGCACTCCGGGTATGGAGACACAACCGCGACACCTCGGGTATGGGGTTTAGCACGCCGGGTATGGCACTCTGGGTATGGAGACACAACCGCGACACCTCGGGTATGGGGTTTAGCACGCCGGGTATGGCACTCTGGGTATGGAGACACAACTGCGACAACTCGGGTATGGGGTTTAGCACGCCGAGTATGACATTCCGAGTATGGAGACACAACCGCGACACCTTGGGTATGGGGTTTAGCACGCCGGGTATGGCACTCCGGGTATGGAGACACAACCGTGACACCTCAGGTATGGGGTTTAGCATGCCGGGTATGGCACTCCGGGGATAGAGACACAACCGCGACACCTCGGGTATGGGGTTTAGCATGTCGCGTATGGCACAACCAGATCCACTCAATTCAAAGCAACAGGCAAGTCAAACGGCAGCTGGCGAGCCAGGTAAGTAAAAATGCATTGCATAACTTTGATAGGATTGTCATTGTCACACACTGCACAAGTCCTATCAAAGTGGGGGCGACTGTAGGCACTGCATTTTTGCATATAAGTCTCGATGATGAGTCTCACATGGAGGCACTACCATTTAAGTTGTGGAAGTCGCGGGATACGGACGTCAGAAGGGAAAAGTCAGAAATCAATACCATGTTGGATTTAATTCGTTTGCTTAGCTTCGGGTTTGCTCATTAGGCCTCTGTTTTTAAATTTATCCTCGGCCCAAACCCCCGCAAGTCACACACCACCAAGCCACACACCAAGCCCACCAAAATGAACCAAACCCACGCCCAATACCCCTTAACTCACGCCCATCTCCTTCCAAAATAACAAACCCGCACATTAAACACATGTTGACAATAAATAAAATCACCTTCCCAAATTAAAATATTCAAATCAAATCTCATAAATCACCTTCCTAATTAAATTAAATCACATGCCTAAACTAAATCAAATCAAATCAAATCCCACAAATCGCCTTCCTAAAATTGAGTAGATCATTTCCTTATGATACACAAATTAAATATCCCCATAATTACCCAATATTCTTTCCCTATTCGCATAAGGTAAACCCCAACCCTTGCCTATAAAAAGAAGCATAAACCAACCTTTCACACCCCTGGATATTCACAGCACTTACACCAAATAAACAGACATTCACTCTCGCCATCCCTCATTCACGTACAAAACAAACCAAAATAGCATGCCCTCCACGCGCAAACAACCCTTCAATTCACATAGCCACTCAACCAGTCAAGAAGAACCCTAGCTACACCCTTTACGTTCACACAGACTTCAACAGCCCGACTCAAGTAGCCTTTCAATAGCCCACTCACGTAGCCTTCAATAGCCCACTCACGTAATCACAAACAGCAACCAATAAAGCACTCCATTGTCGCACAAATAACACCCATCCAGCAGCCCTAAAGCCACGCCAAACAGCAACCAATACAGCCCTGGACTGCACCCTGAAACTGTCACAAACCAGCCCCTAACCTGCACCTAAACTACCGAAACACACCCCTGAATGCACCCAAACTGCCCTAAAACACCCCCTAAACTGCACCTAAACTGCCCTAAAACAGCCCCTGAACTGCACCCTGAAACTACCAAAATCAGCCCAGAAACTGCCCAAATAATCGCACAAACAGCAGCCCCAATACATCCTAATTACCGCAAAAACAATGACCAAAAAAATAGCAGCAAAACAGAGGAAACAACAGCCTAAAACATTGAGGCAATGAAGAAAAACATCGAACCAGTAAATCGGAAAAGTTACGGAGCATTAACCCTTCCGACAACCGCGTAGCGCACTTCCAAGAAACGACTTAAGAGGTTAGACCTGAGGGTACCCTTTTTATTTATCCTCCTTTATTTTTTTATTTTACTTCACATGAGTATTGTTGATTGGTGTATGCTATGACCATGGGATGAATGAGGTATGTGTTATCTCTCGTGGTATATCGGATGGAAACCCAGACGTAAATTCCGTAGCCAAATCCGAATGGACGGTAGTGCGATTTGTACTTGGGATAAAATTCCACGTACCACTTGAGAAATGCACATATTTCATTTCATCCAATCTTGTGTTTATCCGTTGTTTATTAGAAATAGTATGTTATTTTTATGCATGATTAGGTTGTTTAGTATGTTATTTTTATGCATGATTTAGTTTATTATTTCCAAGCATGATTTAGTTATTTCATTCGCATTACGAACTTAATTATATCACTTCTACGTTTATGTTTAGATTATTATTTATTTACATTGCCATGCTTATCGATTTAATGTATTCCTGAGATTGTGTGTTTGTCGTTATTCCAACTTACTTTTATGCATGCAAACTTAGATATAGGTTATATGAAAACTTAGATATAGGTTGTATGCGAACTTAGATGTAGGATATGTTGCGTAGACTCGGTTATATTATTACATAAATCCATTCATTACAAGTGACATAAGGGACCATTCCGAACCCAACGTTTGAGGTCTTCCCTTGCAAGGGGTGAGTGCGGCCTTAAATCATTTTCCCAGTTCACACTGGGTGGCGACTCCATTTTATTTCTCCGGTTTAGTTCCCCCTGCGGGCTACTACTCCGTACTCCCGACCGGCCGCGAGCCTGGAACAAGCATCGTCGATTTTTGTGTCCTACACATATGTCTATTATTGGGTTTCTAAGGTCATCCCAATATCATATTAAGCATGAAACATATGAATACTCAAAGTAAAGTTGTGGAAAAATACTCACTTTGAACGGTTGTAGGAAGCGTGTAGAACAAAAAAAAAATTCCTTTGAAAGTCCTCCAAGATCTCATCTTTGAATGTTGATGTCCAATCTCCAAGCTTTGAAATGGATTCCAAGCTCTTGGGATTGGTTTCCCTATCACCTTGATATGATTCTTCAAGTGCTAGCTTAGGAAAAATTGCTACAAAATTTCCTTGTAAATAGTTGTAGTATTCGAAAATGTTAGAGAGAGGGTGAGGAAGCGTTTTCTTTTGTCTTGTTTTTTTTTCTAAAACAAATTACCAATTAAAAGTCAACTCCAATTTTTGGTATAAGCTTTTCCAAAAAGCTAAAACAATTTTGGAGGGAAATTAGCATTCAATTCCTCCAACAACTCCCTTCATCAATAGTGACTAGATGTCAATCACAAAAATGTGACATGACTTCCATCACTTAAGTGACTTGCGATGTGACTTGTGGGCCCCAATTTAATTCAAAATCTGAGTGGGCCCGCAAACACATCCCTGGCTCGGGTTCGTTAATTCTGAATTAACGAATTTTCCGTTGCGACGTAATTAAATCAAATTTAATTAAATAATTATGCCTAGTAAAATTACTATTCACATCGCTCGTGAATTAATTCTAAATTAATTCGTTCGTCCGAATTAAAATCCAATTTTTATTTCACGTCGAAATCTAATTTCATTTAATATATCGAATATATTATTTTATCGATTAATTCCAAATTAACCGTTCTCTCTCTTCTAATAGTATTTTATCCCAGATAAAATCTCTCCGTAATTAATCCTAGATTAATTATGTTCGAATCATACATCATCGGTGAATCTTCGGGAAGCGACCCAAGAGATCTCTGGATATGTTGGCAGTAAATCAGGTCGTCGGACTATCCGAACATGTGCGTACCTCGTACCATATTTTTACCGATTTACGAGACATGGTTGGCTTCTAGCAAAGCACCGTGCCTACCCAATTCTCCAAAAATATTCTTAAAGGAATATATAATCTATGTCAGGCATAGTATACGTAGTATTGCGTATTGCGATCCAGTATCGGATGTCACATGCAAGGCCTAGGGCTGGAATAGTGTATGCCCCGTACGAAGCATATATCGGATCACAAGCAACTAGTCTCTTTAATCGGATAATCATGACTTTGTCATATTATCCCGATGGTTGCAACACATTAGAGTACCAGTTCTGTATCCCTGCGTGATCATCATCTCCATATGACTGAAGTGATACTTCCGTCTTGACACATCACACTACACCTACACTACATTCTCAATAAACCCAGAAGAGGCGTACACAGAACCTGTTAAAGTCCTGGACGACCAAAACCAAAGCGTATTGATTGTCGCAAGTACTAGCGATGCAAGTCTCAGGTTAAGACCAAATACACCTACCCTGATGCGGATTCCCATAGACACATAGTCATACTACCAATGGGATTCTCGGGGTCTATCTAGAGCGAAGCTGTTTCCGTACCATCGGTAAACACAACCTCCTATCACACTTGCATAAGTATCCAATACTTAAATATATGAGAACTATGATGTTACGCTTCAATAACACGCACAAGTGCAATACTAGTCTATTCCGCATTATCGATGTCCAGTCTCGATAATACTACGACTAAGGATATTTAATGATTAAACCTTTATGGATTGATATTGTCTCATATCTAATAATCATGAACTAATCATAAGGACTTTTATCATTTATATATTTAAGTAATCAAATTATAAAATGATAAAATGTAATTTCCATTGTCACATAGTTAATTTATACAAAAACCACAATGTCTTTTACAAATAGTGACACTATGGGTCATAATTATCCAACAATCTCCCACTTGGCCTATAGCCAGTCACTCAAGCATCTAACACCTGAACTATGTACATGTCGCTCAAACTTTGCTGAGGAATAGCTTTCGTCAGCGGATCTGCAATGTTGTCCTCTGATGCGACCTTCTCGATCTTCACATCGCCACGATGTATGATCTCACGAATCAGATGGAAACGTCGAAGAACATGCTTGGATCGTTGATGAGACCTTGGTTCCTTAGCCTGCATATAGCCCCGTTATTGTCACAATACAATGGAACGGGCTCAGCTGCTAACGGAACTACTCCTAATCCAATTAGGAATTTACGGATCCAAACTGCCTCTTTTGCTGCTTCAGCTGCAGCAATGTACTCCGCTTCTGTTGTTGAATCGGCAACAGTCTCTTGCTTGGAAATTTCCAGCTTACTGCTCACTGTCCGTAACAAACAAAAAATGTACCTAGATTGCGACTTACAGTCGTCTTTATCGGTTTGGAAACTTGCATCGGTATATCCAGTTACCTCAAGTTCTCCATATCCATAGATTAAGAAAGCATCTTTAGTTCGTCTAAGATACTTAAGGATATTCTTAACCGCCATCCAGTGACCATCACCTGGATCGGCCTGATAGCGACTACACATGCTCAAAGCATACGAGACATCAGGTCGCGTACATATCATGGCATACATGATCGATCCGACTGCCGAGGCGAACGGGATCCGACTCATGTTGTCTCTCTCATCTTGAGTTTTAGGACACATGTCCTTAGATAGAGTGACGCCATGTGACACTGGCAACAGTCCCCTCTTGGACTGATCCATGTTGAATCTCTTAACACTTTGTCAATGTACGTGCTCTGGAGAGTCCAAGCAGCTTTCTAGATCTATCCCGGTAGATCTTTATTCCTAGAATAAAGGCTGCTTCTCCCAGATCCTTCATGGAGAATTTTAATGAAAGCCAAGCTTTCACCGATGTTAACATGGGAATGTCATTGCCAATAAGCAATACATCATCAACGTAAAGGACAATGAATGTCAGTGCGCTCCCACTAACCTTCTTATATACACAAGGATCATCCTCGTTTTGAACGAAATCATATTCTTTTATGATCTCATCAAAATGTTGGTTCCAAGAACGCGATGCTTGCTTCAATCCATAAATGGATCGATTTAACTTACAAACCTTGTTTGCAAGTCTAGGTACGACAAAATCGTCAGGCTGTTACATATAAACATCCTCCAAAAGGTTTCCGTTAAGGAAAGCGGTTTTGACGTCCATCTGTCATATCTCGTAATCAAAATATATAGCAATAGCAAGCATAATCCGAATGGATTTAATCATGGCAACGGGTGAAAAAGTTTCGTCGTAATCGACACCATGTCGTTGACTATACTCTTTCGCTACAAGCCTAGCTTTGTACGTTTGTATGTTTTCATCCATGTCGGTCTTCCTCTTGAAGATCCATTTGCAACCAATAGGCTTTACGCCTTCTGGTGCATCAACCAATGTCCAAACTTGGTTGGTGTACATGGAATCCATTTCGGACTTCATGGCTTCTTGCCATAAAGCGGAATCGATACCTTGTATCGCTTCCTCATACGTAGCCGGTTCGTCTTCCTCAATAAGATTGATATCCACATGAGGTGAGATCAGAAACCCATACCTCTCAGGTTGTTTTCTGACTCTCTCCGACCTACGCGGTTCTTGTGTATTCGAAGATTGTGGTACAGTTTCATCCCTGATGAACTGTTCATGTTCCGTTAAGGATTCTGTGCCAGGAACAGTATCACTCCGATTTTCATCGAGTTCTACTTTCCTCCCACTTACCACTGCATTTAGGAATTCCTTCTCAAGGAAAACCGCATGTAGAGCAACAAATACTTTGTTCTCTTGTGGGTGATAGAAGTAATATCCTTTGGTTTCCCTAGGATATCCTACAAATAGGCATTTATCCGATTTGGGTTCTAGTTTGGTACCTTCCAAACGTTTGACGTATGCCCAGCAACCCCAAATCTTCAGGAATGAGAAACCCGGTTTCTTTCCTGTCCATATTTCATATGGAGTCTGTTGAACAGACTTTGACGGAACCTTATTCAAAATAAGTATTGCACTGTTCAATGCATATCCCCAGAAGGAAATAGGTAGCTCTGTGCGACTCATCATAGACCTTACCATGTCTAACAAAGTTCGGTTTCTCCGTTCGGACACACCGTTTAATTGCGGTGTTCCGGGAGGAGTCCACTGTGAAAGAATACCATATTCTTTCAAGTAATCAAGAAACTCATTGCTTAAGTATTCGCCACCACGGTCCGACCGTAATGTCTTAATACTTTTTCCGGTCTGTTTTTCTACTTCGTGTCGAAACTCTTTGAATTTCTCAAAGGTTTCCGACTTGTGTCTCATAAGATACACATAACCATAACGCGATGCATCATCCGTAAAGGTTACGAAGTATTCATATCCACCTCTAGCCTGGCTAGACATGGGCCCACATACGTCACTATGAACGAGGGCTAACAGTTCGGTGGCACGTGCACCCTTTCCGCTAAAAGGTGTTTTAGGCATTTTGCCTAATAAACAGGATTCGCAGAGTCATATGAATTTGGATCAAATCCGTCCAAGTACCCACTCTTCGAAAGTGTGGATATGCGAGTCTTGTTAATGTGTCCCAGACGACAATGCCACATATAAGTTTCATCTTTGTTACTTAGTTTAAGCCTTTTGTTTGTTACATTATATGTTTGAGATTGATTTATATTCAAAATATAAAGACCATTATTTACATCAGCAGTGCAAATTTCCATATCATTTTTATACATAAAACACCCAGTGTTTCTAAATACAAAAGTATACCCACATTGGGCTAACATAGATACATAAATAATATTCCTAGTCAAACTAGGTACATAATAACAGTCTGAAAGTTTAAGTACATGCCCCGAGGGCAGTTCCAAAACAAAGTGCCAACGGCCAAAACGGCGACTCGTGTCCCATTTCCAACGCGGAGGTCAATCTCTCCTGAGGCCAGTCTCCTGCTAATCTGCAGATCCTGCACATCAGTACATATATGAGTACCACAACCAGAATCAAAAATCCAATTTTTAAAACTAGTAGTAGACATGTTTATTTCTATAACAAACATACCTGAAACCGGTGCCTTGCCCGCTTTGATTTCCTTCATGTGTGCCTTGTACTCGCGGCAGTCACGCTTCCAGTGACCCCGCTTCCCGACACTGCAGACATACATCTTGGATTTGTCCTTACCCTTCCCATAAGGTTTTGACGATTTGGCCTTGCCTTTCTTCTTCTTCTTCTTTACACCTCCAGTTGCCTTAGGCCAAACCTTAGGAGACTGAGATGTTGAAGCAAAGTACGTCTCGCGCTTCTTGCCCTTTTGGAGCTCTTTTTCTACTTCGCACAGTGTGGACATTAACTCTCCAAGAGTATGGTCTTGGTTCATCATATTGTAGTTAATGATGAACCCACTCCAAGTGTCGGGGAGAGACTGTAAGATCAAATCTATTAAAGTCTCAGCCTCAAAGACAATGCCCATCTGTCTCAGCTGCTCAATGTCAGCAATCATCTGCGACACATGGTGCTCAACAGATGTACCCTCTGACATGCGGGCACGAAAGAGCTTCTTCTGCAACTCATATCTCTGCGATCTAAGATTAGATCGATGAAGATCATGCAACTTCGCCATCATATTATAGGGATCCAATCCCTTGTTCTGACGACGGAATTGTTGAGTCATAGCAGCAAGCATTATAGATTGAGCAGTGAAGTTGTCATCGCTATGAGTCTTCCAAAGCTCTAGCTCAACTATCTGATCAGATCTAGGCTTAGGCCCAAGAGGTCTCTCTATAGTGTAGAGTAACTTCTCGGATCCCAGGACAATCCTGAGATTCATGTCCCAATCTTGAAAGTTTGCGCCATTAAAGACATTGTCGCCCATGATAATATCTCTAATGCTTAACTTTCTTGTCATCTTAATTGCAATAGTCAAACTATTCAATTAACGATGTATGGGTACAGTCTAACTGTTACAAGAAAAATAATAAAATATTAGTCCAACTAATAAATATAATTGACGAAATAATTTGAAAGCGCGTAAAGCCAAGTATTTGAACGAAATTGCAAATTCAATACTGGCCTCCCACTATTTTTCGGCGAGCCTCTAACCCTCTGTTGAGTACTCGGGAAACCTAGTTTCCTAGTGGGCTAGGATCCCGTTAAATAACACACAACCTTGACTTTGGCCAACAAGCTGTATGATATTTAACTAGGTAGATCTCTAAGATCAATTGGATCTCATCCAATTCCTAGATCCGGTAGGTGGACCTCCAAGTCCGAAACATATATAATATATATGCCAATATATCCAATATATTTTCCTAACTTTTTCCTCTGAATCAACTAAGCTTGGCTTTGGCACAACAAGCTTAATGATTCCAGTTAAGCGGAACCCATTGACTTTGGAAAGCTTCGTAATCGATGTCGATGGACAAGAAGTGATCTTGACTTTGGCCAAAAAATCACAACTTGGACAAGACATACGATATAACAAAGCCTTCATGATTCAAACACATCCGCGATGGACAAAGGTCTTGACTTTGGCCAACAAACCAGTGCCAATCTTGGATCTTGAGAAGAATCACTCAATGGAAGGAAAACGCTTAATATTTGTTGAGGGTTTTTCGCGTAAATTGGCAACCAATTTATTATCTTTGATTAGGTCTCATCATACACCCTTAAGCATGCATTCTAAAAGCATAATAAGTGCGGTAAATAAATTAATAATGATATGCGGATGGATATCTCACAAATTGTTCCTAGAACAAATCACTTCATTTCCTCTCCCCGGCTAGCACTATTCTAACTTCTACCCAATTACATAATACAATTAAAGAAACCTCATTAACATTGAGGGGAATTAGGTGAGAAGAGAATTACAAAGAATCGAGAGATAAGGCTGGACACGCAGGTCCAATTTAATAAATTCTAAATTTACAACAATTTCCAAAATTGCCCTTTTCCCTTCTAATATCCATCCGATATACATTATTCATACAACACATCCATGTATTCACACAAAGCATGTTATTCAATCAATCTAATCCAATTAATTAATCTTTGAATAAAGTGGTCATCCAATGTTCAAACAATGATTTGATTTGCGGGAGTCCAACTCGTTTAGGAATAAGTACTCAAAGTACGAAATCTTGAATTATATCGAACTACAATTTTAAATCTAATTTAATTTGTATTCAATACTAATTCTATATTTAATTCCAAATTAAATAATTACACTTTTAATGGCCTTTACGACTTAGATTCTAAATCTAATCTTAATGGGTCTCAAAGCCCAATTAACATCCAATGTCATTTAATAAAAGTCCAATGGGCTTTCATTAATTTCTTAAGGCATGGCTTTGGTCAATATGGGTCAAACCCAAATACCAAGGCCCAATTAAGGAATCACCATATTTGCCAAGAAATCAATTTTGGCCTATTAGGCCCAATTAGTATTTAAAGGCCCATTATTATATTTGGACTTAATGGAATGGTTTAGGCCCAATTTGGATCCAATCCAATTGTCCTAAACCAACTTGGCCCAACCAAGCCCATTAGGCCCAAATACAACATTTTTAGCCCAATCCAAATTAAGCCCATTAATTAAATTCTAATATTCCAAATTTCATAATTTAATTAATTAAAGTGTATTGCACTAATTAATTATCTAAATCAACATTTCCAAAATATCAATTTAATTAATTAATCATCCGTTATAATATTCAATACATGTCCAACATTATTGAAACAAAATCAATTCATTTCCATGCTTCTATGGTCACGGCAATTGGGGATTTTTTTTCATTAATTTTGATTTCAATCCAATTAAATCACAAACTAATATATCCATATATTTTAAACACATCCAACGATTTAAAAAATAAAAATCACCATGACCTAAGGTACTCCAAGATTCGGCCAACATAAGGTATTTTGGGAAAATTAATCCAATTAATTTTTCATCAAATTGACCATGTACAACTCTAAGTTATCAACATACAAGCATACTAAAACAAACAATTTGATTAAAACATGCTCAAATCAAAAATACCCAAATTTTATGTTAAGAACCCTAATCAAATTTCATGCTCAAATAGGCTCTGATACCATTGTTGGGTTTCTAAGGTCATCCCAAGATCATATTAATCATGAAACATGTGAATACTCAAAGTAAAGTTGCGGAAAAATACTCAATTTGAACGGTTGTATGATGCGTGTAGAACAAAAAAAATTTCCTTTGAGAAATCCTCCAAGATCTCCTCTTTGAATGTTGATGTCCAAGCTCCAAGCTTTGAAATGGATTCCAAGCTCTTGGGATTGGTTTCCCTATCACCTTGATATGATTCTTCAAGTGCTAGCTTAGGAAAAATTGCTACAAAATTTCCTTGCAAATGCTTGTAGTATTCGGCAATGTTAGAGAGAGTGAGAGTTTACTTTTGTCTTCTGTTTTGTTTCTAAAACAAATTACCAATTAAAAGTCAACTCCAATTTTTGGTATAAGCTTTTCCAAAAAGCTAAAATAATTTTGGAGGGAAATTAGCATTCAATGCCTCCAACTACTCCCATCATCAATAGTGACTAGATGTCAATCACAAAAAGGTGACATGACTTCCATCACTAAAGTGACTTGCGATGTGACTTGTGGGCCCCACTTTAATTAAAAATCTGAGTGGGCCCGCAAACACATCTCGGGCTTGGGTTCGTTAATTTCCTAATTAACGAATTTTCTATTGCGACGTAATTAAATCAAATTTAATTAAATAATTATGCCTTGCAAAATTACTATTCACGTCGCTCGCGAATTAATTCTAAATTAATTCGTTCGCCCGAATTAAAATCTAATTTTAATTTCGTGTCGAAATCTAATTTCAATTAATATATCGAATATATTATTTTATCGATTAATTCCAAATTAATCGTTCTCTCTCTTCTAATAGTATTTTATCCCAGATAAAATCTCTCCACAATTAATCCTAGATTAATTATGTTCAAATCATAAGTCATCGGTGAATCTTCGAGAAGCGACCCATGAGATCTCTGGATATGTTGGCAGTAAATCCGGTCGTCGGATTATCCGAACACATGCGTACCTCATACCACATTTTTACCGATTTACGAGACATGGTTGGCTTCTAGCAAAGCACCGTGCCTACCCAATTCTCCAGAAATATTCTTAAAGGAATATATAATCTATGCCAGGCGTATTCTACGTAGTATTGCGTATTGCAATCCAGTATCGGATTTCACATGCAAGGCCTGGGGCTAGAAGAGTGTCTGCCCGTACGAAGCATATATCGGATCACAAGCAACTAGTCTCTTTATTCGGATAATCATGACCTTGTCATATTATCCTGATGGTTGCAACACATTAGAGTACCAGTTCTGTATATCTGCGTGATCATCATCTCCATATGACTGAAGTGATTCTTCCGTCTTGACATCACACCCAATACACTATGATTCTCAATAAACCCAGAAGAGGCGTACACAGAACCTATTAAAGTCACGGACGACCAAAACCAAAGCGTTTTGATTGTCGCAAGTACTAGCGATGCAAGTCTCAAGTTAAGACCAAATACACCTACCCTGAAGCGGATTCCCATTGACACATAGTCATACTACCAATGGGATTCCGCGGGGTCTATCCAGAGCGAAGCTGTTTCCGTACCATCGGTAAACACAACCTCCTATCACACTTGCATAAGTATCCAATACTTAAATATATGAGAACTATGTTGTTACGCTTCCATAACACGCACAAGTGCAATACTAGTCTATTTCGCATTATCAATGTCCAGTCTCGATAATACTACGACTAGGGATATTTAATGATTAAACCTTTATGGATTGATATTGTCTCATATCTAATAATCTGGAACTAATCATAAGGACTTTTATCATTTATATATTTAAGTAATCAAATTATAAAATGATAAAATGCAATTTCCATTGTCACATAGTTAATTTGTACAAAAACCACAATGTCTTTTACAAATAGTGACGCTATGGGTCATAATTGTCCAACATCTATGTCAACTAAATTACCTGGATTCATTAAGTTTAAGTTCCAATTATGGCTACCCCTGCCCAATAGGTATATGTCTATCATGTAAGGAAATCTATTAAAGGGTTATTTATCCTCAAGGAAGATCGTGGGCTAATAAGTTTAAGGCTGAAACCTAAAATTCCTTTGTCAAGTTTATTTTAGATTTACCATATCAATCTTATTAGTGGCCAATTAACAAGATGCATTAAGCTTAATACTTAATAAATAAACCTTTAAATTACCCAAACTATAAAATAACCTCTTATAAACCGGTGATATTAGAATTCATCACAACCCCAGATAACTAACTTAGTTACAACACATAACTAGGGCTAGTAAAAACTTAAAAGTAAAAGACAAAGTAAAAATGCTGAAAAGTAATTGCGGTAAAGTAAAAGCTGAAAAGTAAATTACAATAAAATAAAATGTTAAGGTAAAAAGATCAACTTTTACTATTTACTATTTAGATATCTCATTTAATATAATATATTAACTTGTGATTATTTTACCAACCAGCCATATAGGCGGTACCTGATTAAGTCAAATTAAGTCCAACCAGCCATAAAGGCGGAATCAAAATAAACCTGCCATATAGGCGGTAAGAAAATTTAATCACCAACCGACCAATCTAGCGATATCCTTGCTTAGTCAGGTTTAAACCAGTTTAAAATGAATTACCAACCAACCAATATAGCGGTATCCTCATTAAGTCAAATTTTAAACAGTGAATATATTATATTTAAGGGAGATTAATCTAAATAGCAATATTAAAAGAATTACCTTTCACCCTAGCAGTGGGAAGTTACCTCCTCATGTTGAATAGTAAAAACTGTAAAAGTAAAGAAAGTAAATTACTATTATTACATAACGTAATTAAAATTAATTACAAAACTGAAATTTAAAAGAAACTAGATAGAAAACTCCCTATTTACATCAGAGAATTCAGAGAGGAAGGTACATCTAAAATTGAAACCTCCAGCTGAATTTATAGGCCTCGATAGGCTTCGGGCATCGGGACGCGTAAGGTTTTGCGCGTCGCGACGCAACACGTGACGACTTCTGGTTCGTCGATTTCAGATTTTTATCTGACACGTGGCATTTCGGATAAGATGATAAGGTGACACGTGGCAAGACAGCTGGCAACTCAATGATTATGTTGACGTGGCGATGATGTGGCGCTAACGTGGCGATAGTGATTGTCGGCACCATAGAATAATGACACATGGCACGCTGTGATTGCCTGATGATGATGTGGCGATGATGTGGCATGTTGACTCGGTTAACTGGTAATGTAGACGATGACGTGGCTGACACTTGGAGTGACACGTGGCGTGACATGTGGCGACACGTGGCGATGGCGATTGTTGGCACCGTAGGATGATGACACGTGGCACAGCGCATGTTAGCAGATCGGTTATGATGGTGACATGTGGCACGACGCACGTTAGCAAAGTCAAACTTCTCATATTCTGACACGTGGACCCGACGCACGTTAGCATGGATCGGCGTACATTAGGCGTCGCGACGCCAAGGGCTTGCATGATTAGTGGTAATTATATCACTATTTCCCACTCATTTAACTTAATATTTTGTATAGTTTCTTGAGTTTTGTGAATATTTTGATGTGTTTTATGTTATTTTGTAGATAAATAAAGTTTCAGAACTCTCTGGATGAGATTTGGGCCAAAACAGTGAAAATTGGACGAAAAGGGCAAAATGGTCATTTCTCGCGTCGTGACGCGCAAGCCTTTGGCGTCGCGACGCCTAACGTGCGCCGAACAGTGCTAACATGCGCTGGGTCCACAAGTCAGAATCTGAGAAAGTTTGACTTTGCTAACGTGCGCCGTGCCATGTGTCACTATCACAGCCGATCTGCTAACGTGCGTCGTGCCATGTGTCATCATCCTACGGTGCCGACAGTCGCCATCGCCATATGTCGCCATGTGTCACTCCATCTGTCAGCCATGTCATCGTCCATATCACCGGTTGACCGATTCAACGTGCCACATCATCGCCACATCATAATCAACCAATCACAGCGTGCCACGTGTCGTAATTCTATGGTGCCAACAGTCCATTTCGCCACGTCAACATCAATTATTGATAAACTTATCCGAAATCGACACGTGTAGGATAAGAATCTGAGCTGACCAATCAGAAGCTACCACGTGTCACAATAATTGAGATCCCAACCACATTGCCACGTGTCACCTTATCACCTTATCCAGAATCTGAGACGACGAACCAGAGCGTGCCACGTCGACAATCACCAGCGTCGCGACGCCAGACCCCTACTGACGCCTATACATTCAGTACGATTTCAGAATTCAAAGCATGCATTCCTTGAGTTTTGTAAGGACTCTAAGGATCGCATCTTGTGTGCTTTAGTTTTTGTAATTTTAATTTAGCATTTTTAGTTTTAGTATTTTTAATTATGCACTTTTACTTTTTGTAATAAAATTTTATTTACTTTTTTACTTTATGTTTACTAGTTAATTTACCGCTGGGGTATAAGGTGAAACATTTAATATAATTATCTAGGTAAATCTCACTTAATTATAATATTTAAATTATAATTTAACCGGATTAATTAATGGCAGACTTTATTACCGCCTATATGGTCGGTCTAAATATAAATTACTTTACCGTCTATATGGCTTGTCTTTATGTGACAGATAATTACCGCCTATATAGCTGGTGTAATTGGACTAAATTGATTACCGCCTATATGGCTGGTTTTAAATGTTTAATATTATTAATTCATGAGAAAGCAGAACAGAAAATAATTTATATATTATAATAAGTGAGATTCCTAGATAAGAAATATTAAATGTGAATCCTCTAACCCCAGCATTTTATTTTATTCTAGGGAAGTGATGAAACACAATATTACTAGGCTTAATAATTGATTCAATTATTTATTGGGTAATTCTTTAGTTTGTTTATTGAGTCTTAAGCTTAATGCTTCTTGTTGTCTGATCACCAATAAGATTGATGTGGTAAACTTAAAATGAACTAGACATAGGGATTTTAGGTTTCAGCCTTAGATTCAATAGTCCACGATCTTCCTTGAGGATAGATAACCCTTTAATAGATTTCCTTACAGGATAGACATATACATGTCGGGCGGGGGTAGCCATAATTGGAACATAATCTTAATGAATCCAGGTAATTTGGTTGACATAGACATATGGTTCAATTGGGTAATATTGGGTATTTGTGTCTGACCATCGACAGAGGCTTTTACATATTTTCGTGTTCCAAGTTAGCAAACTGATTTATTACAAATAGATAAGAGATTCAATTCATCTTTATAATAATATTGTGTGGAGTCACGACCCTAGATCTTTGAGTCTTTTCTTTATTTTCCTTAGTATTTTCTTTTGAGTCTGTTTTTATTTTAATTAGCAAATTCACATATAACCAACCAAAAGCAATCAAACAATCATTCTCTTCTCCCTATAATTAGATACTTGTAAATAAATAATATCAATAATTAATAACAACAGTAGGAATTAAGTCCTCGTGGGATCGATATTTTTATACTACTTGAATGATACGTGCGCTTGCGTTATACGTGTGTGTTTATGCCGGTCAAGTTTTTGGCGCCATTGCCGAGGACTTATTTTTCTTGAGTTATTAATTTTGAAGCTATCTAATTTTCTTTATTTTTATCTGTAATTTTTATTTCTTTCTTTTGTTCTCAAGTGATTGAAAAATGGAACATTATTGGGAGATTGAGAGATCACGAGCTTTACTAGAAGACACACCCCAAATCTGGGAGCAACAGTTCGGTTTTCTGAGGCCTGTTGTTCAGCCCAACAACTATCACTGGAAGTCAGAATCAAGCAATACTACATTTGCTCATCAGAATGAAATGGGGAGATGTGTGATATGTGATGGTAACCACCCGAGCAATCAATGTATATACCTTTCAGAGTGGCAGAATTATTGGAATCATTCAAGGTATGAAGAATCATCACATTTTCCATCTTATCCACCATCCATCTACGATCTTCATCAAGAACCAGAACCATCAGAGGAAGATCAGTTGATTCACATGCTTAAAGATTGGTTCGAGGAACGGAAAGCTCAATTTGATGCACAAATTCAGAGTCAAGCGGCATCTATACAGAGGATGACAGATAAAGTTAGGCAATTAACAGATAACCTGAATCACATATCTCACGGAGAAAATTCAAATAATATTGAAGAATCCTTCGATTATCCTGAGATTCATCATGACATCATAACAGAGGACGAGGCTGAGCAGTATCAAGAATCAGAGGTATCAGTTCAGGAGCCTGAACCAACAAAGTCTCAATTTGATTTTTATTATTCTGACTCTGACGAAGCTGAGCTATTTGTACCAACTGCACCAACAAAGGAGGATGAAACTTTCTTTCCTCCAAATGAAGATCTTGGAGCTTCCATTGCACAAATGTTTGAAGAAGATCTACCTGAGCCAATCATTTCACTCAGATCAGAGGATGAAGACCTAATGTCAGAAACATCTTTACATCCTCAGGCAGATACTTATGGAGCATGCATTTCACAGATGACGGATGAAGAGTTGAATACGGAAATTTTAAAATTCATCTGTGAAGAAAAGGTGGAGCAAGAAGCAGAGCAAATGGAGGAGCAACAGTTAGACCAAATTGAAGATCCAGAGCATTCAGACGAAACATCACTGTTTTGGGGAGTACAATTTAGAGATATCACTTGGAAGCTTGATAGAATGGAACTTCCATTCAAGGTCAAGCACCATACGAGACCTCCTGATTTTATTTCTTTCTTTTCAGGAACCATTGGAGCAATAAAGGTTAAAAAGGTGGCACAAGCACTGAATGAGACAAAATATTTTTTGCCCATTTACCGTTGGAAGAGACCCTTTAAAAGCAACGCTCACGGGATTATCTTTAATAGGACATCCAAAAAGACGCTGAAACCTCCTTGACAGATGGATTTCAGTCACGTCTGGCTGAAGATGAAAAACTTAGCGCTAGTAGGGAGGCAACCATACATTTTGTTGTAATTTCTATTTGTGTATACATGTTGTAGAATTTTTTAATTTTGTGTGTGATTTTTGTAGGGAAAAGCTCAAACGGTGCATTTTAAGACAGAATGAATGATATTTGGCAATCACAAAGAATAGAGCTAATTCATTTGTGATGGTTGAGTAAAGAATGAATTCTTGAGACGCATCCTTATGAATTTATACTAAGCTAATGGCGTATTGCGTACACAATTATGTTGCCTTAATGACTTCTTTCATTTACTTTTCTGTTTTTTTTTATTTCCTTTATTTTCGCCGACAAGATCTAAACTTTTTAAACTTTTCACGATTTATTTTAACGTTCATCTAATAATTGTCATTTGGCAGGTACTAGTGCTACTATTACTCACCCATTTTCAGGTTCCATAAATTCAGCTCTACATTTCTTTCTTCGACACATCCAGATATACATTCAAATAAGAGAAAGAAAATGGAAGCAACTTCACAACAGCGAGTCAAGCGAATTTTTGTTTTCTGTGGATCCAATTCTGGTAATAAACCTGAATTCATTGAGGCTGCAAAGGAATTGGGGAAAGTCATAGCAGAACGAAATATGCACCTAGTATATGGCGGTGGCAATCTTGAATTGATGGGAAGCATTTCAAAAGCCGTTCAGGATGGTGGCGGTCATGTTTTGGGAATCATTCCAAAAACTTTGGAGGACGAACACATAATCGGAAAAACAAATGGAGATGAATGTATTATCTCGGGGATGTCTGAACAACTCCTTGAAATGGTTAATACTGCTGATGCGTTTATTGCTTTACCAGATGGGCTCGGAACATTTGAAGAAATATTCACAGTGGCATCATGGGCGCACTTGAACATTCATCGGAAGCCCATTAGATTACTTAACATTGAACATTTTTTCGATTTCCTGTTTTTATTTCTCGCGGAAGCCAAAAGACATGAGTTCGTCACAAAATCAGTACATGATATTTTCCTGACTGCAACAAAGTCCGAAGAATTAATTGACTAAATCCTAGCCTTTGAACCAAAAATCGACCCCATTCTTTCCAAGTTGAGCTGGTCAGATAGCGATCGTGGTAAGAAGCGTAAATTAGACATAGATCTTAATCGGTAATTTTTCGTAGATTTTCAGCTAACCAGGTACGACCTTTTTAACTCTCCTTTTACTATTTAAGACATTGGGGACAATGTCTCATTTAGGTTTGGGGGAGGGAATTAGTTGATCAGTACCTTATTTTTAATTTTGTGTGTTATTTTTATTTTTAGTCCAAAATTTTTCGAAAAATACAAAAAAATTGAAAAATTTTCAAAAATTACAAAAATATTTTGTGTTTTTATTTTGACTAAAAAGGTGAAATTGGTAAGAGATAGCTGAGTAAAGAGTTTTCACTCCTGAGACGTATCTCAAACCTATTTCGGAACAAGTTAATATTTGTTTACTTCCTTTTGAATTATTTAATTTGTGACTTCTCCATAATACTGAATAAAATGGATCTTCATATGCTCAGTTGGCAGGTATTATCAACATGCATAGTAACATACAGACATGAGTTATAATTGAAAAGTTTATAATATTTAGTACTCTATTTTAATTAGAGGAAGCATCTCAAAAAGTGATGGAGTAAAAAAAAACGTCTGAGATCCGAGTTATTAAGTCTGTAAGGGTGTCTTAACACCTAATGCCCTAAAGCCAACTGGTTTGGGAGTCACTGGCCCAAAGCTCGCTACATGGATCAAAGATGCTGCAAAAATATATATATCTGACGTCTGAGTAATTAAGTCCGTAGGGATGTCTTAACACCTGGTGCCTTAAAGCCAACTGGTTTGGTAGCCACCGACCCAACACTCGCTACATAGATGAAAGATATTGTATATAAATAAAAAAAAAAAACAAAAATCAAAGAAAAAAATCAGAAAAATTAGAAAAATTATTCCATTGCTGCAAAAAGGTGTGAATTCTGATAAAACTTTAGGACAAAAATATTACTCTCTTATCAACTGCACTTATGACTGTTGTGGGCAAAAATGAGTTGATTAATATTTTATCGGCTATGCATATGGAAAATGGTAAATATAATCGGAGAATTTACTTATTCGGTAATTTAGAAAGAAAGAAAACAATTAGTAACTTGGAGTAGAATTTTCACTTGATTAGTCACTAACTTCTTTATTCTCTTTTCGCTTGTCTTTTTGCTTTTGTGTGCATTAGTTTCACTACCTTTTTACTTTTGTAAAATGTTTGTGGGTATCATTGCTGTAAACCCTCACGAGACTACAACTCGTCCACTAGGGACACCTAGGGGTTTAAAGGCTTGTTGCATACGCTAAATACAACCGTGATCCCTACGAAAGTGGCTTAGTTAAATTTTATTTATGTTATTTTATGCTATGTTTTACTCGAGGACTAGCAAAATGTTAGGTTTGGGGGTGTGATGAGTGGTAATTATATCACTATTTCCCACTCATTTAACTTAATATTTTGTATAATTTCTTGATTTTTGTGAATATTTTGATGTGTTTTGTGTTATTTTGTAGATAAATAAAGTTTCAGGACTCTCTGGAGGTGATTTGGGCCAAAACAGTGAAAATTGGACGAAAAGGGAAAAATGGTCTTTTCTCGCGTCGCGACGCGCAAGCCTTTGGCGTCGTGACGCCTAACATGCGCCGAACAGTCCTAACATGCATCGGGTCCACAAGTCAGAATCTGAGAAAGTTTGACTTTGATAATGGGCATCGTGCCACGTGTCACTATCACAGCCGATCTACTAACGTGGACCGTGCCACGTGTCATCATTCTACGGTGCCGACAGTCGCCATCGCCACGTATCTCCACGTGTCACTCCATCTGTCAGCCACGTCATCATCCACATCATCGGTTGACCGAGTCAACGTGCCACATCATCGCCACGTCATCATCAACCAATCATAGTGTGCCACATGTCACAATTATATGGTGCCGACAATCCTTTTCGACACGTGTGCCACGTCAGCGCCACGTCAGCATCAATTATTGATAAACTTATCATAAATCAACACGTGGCGGATAAGAATCTTAGCCGACCAATTAGAAGCCGCCTTTTGTCACAATAATTGAGATCCCAACCACATTGCCACGTGTCACCTTATCACCTTATCCAGAATCTGAGACGACAAACCAAAGCGTGCCATGTCGACAATCACCGGCGTCGCGACGCTGGCTTGGAGTCGCGACGCTAGACCCCTACTGACGCCTATAAATTCAGTGCGATTTCAGAATTCAAAGCATACCTTCCTTGAGTTTTGTAAGGACTCTAAGGATTGCATTTCTTGTGTATTAGTTTTTGTAATTTTAATTTAGCATTTTTACTTTTAGAATTTTTAATTATGCACTTTTACTTTTTGTAATAAAATTTTATTTACTTTTTTACTTTATGTTTAGTAGTTAATTTACCACTGGGGTAAAAGGTGAAACATTTAATATAATTATCTAGGTAAATCTCACTTAATTATAATATTTAAATTATAATTTAACCGGATTAATTAATGGCAGACTTTATTACCGCCTATATGGTCGGTCTAAATATAAATTACTTTACCGCTTATATGGCTGGTCTTTATGTGACAGATAATTACCGCCTATATGGCTGGTGTAATTGGACTAAATTGATTACCGCATATATGGCTGGTTTTAATATGTTTATATTATTAATTCCTGAGAAAGCATAACAGAAAATAATTTATATATTATAATAAGTGAGATTCCTAGATAAGAAATATTAAATGTGAATCCTCTAACCCAGCATTTTATTTTATTCTAGGGAAGTGATGAAACACAATATTACTAGGCTTAATAATTGATTCATTATTTATTGGGTAATTCTTTAGTTTGTTTATTGAGTCTTAAGCTTAATGCTTCTTGTTGTCTGATCACCAATAAGATTGATGTGGTAAACTTAAAATGAACTAGACTTAGGATTTTAGGTTTCAGTCTTAGATTCAATAGTCTATGATCTTCCTTGAGGATAGATAACCCTTTAATAGATTTCCTTACAGGATAGACATATACCTGTTGGGCGGGGGTAGCCATAATTGGAACATAATCTTAATGAATCCAGGTAATTTGGTTGACATAGACATATGGTTCAATTGGGTTATACTGGGTATTTGCGTCTGACCATCGACAGAGGCTTTTGCATATTTTCGTGTTCCAGGTTAGCAAACTGATTTATTACACATAGATAAGAGATTCAATTCATCTTTATAATAATATTGTGTGGAGTCACGACCCTAGATCTTTGAGTCTTTTCTTTAATTTCCTTAGTTTTTTTCTTTTGAGTCTGTTTTTATTTTAATTAGCAAATTCACATTCAACCAACCAAAAGCAATCAAACAATCATTCTCTTCTCCCTATAATTAGATACTTGTAAATAAATAGTATCAATAATTAATAACAACAATAGGAATTAAGTCCTTGTGGGATCGATATTTTTATACTACTTAAACGATACGTGCGCTTGTGTTGTACGTGTGTGTTTACGCCGGTCATTGCCCGTCGCGACGCGCGAAATGACCATTTTGACCTTTTTGTCCTTTTTCACTGTCTTGGCCCCAAATCACCTCCAGAATGTCCTGAAACTTTATTTATCTACAAAATAACACAAAGACACATCAAAATATTCACAAAACTCAAGAAACTATACAAAATATTAAGTTAAATGAGTGGGAAATAGTGATATAATTACCACTCATCACACCCCCAAACCTAACATTTTGCTAGTCCTCGAGCAAAACACAGAATAAAATAATATAAACATCTTTAAAATAAAATTTAACTAAACCACTTTCGTAGGGATCACGGTTGCATTTAGCGTATGCAACAAGTCTTTAAGCCCCTAGGTGTCCATAGTGGACGAGTTGTAGTCTCGTGAGGGTTTACAGCAATGATACCCACAAATATTTTACAAAAGTAAAAAGGTAGTGAAACCAATGCACACAAAAGCAAAAAGACAAGCGAAAAGAGAATAAAGAAGTTAGTGACTAATCAGGTGAAACTTCTACTCCAAGTTACTAGTTGTTTTCTTTCTTTCTAAATTACCGAATAAGTAAATTCTCCGATTATATTTACCATTCTCCATATACACAGCCAACAAAATATTAATCAACTCATTTTTGCCCACAACAGTCATAAGTGCAGTTGAGAAGAGAGTAATATTTTTGTCCTAAAGTTTTATCAGAATTCACACCTTTTGTGGCAATGGAATAATTTTTCTGATTTTTCTGATTTTTTCTTTGATTTTTGTTTTTTTTATTTATATATAATATCTTCCATCTATGTAGCAAGTGTTGGGTCGGTGGCTCCCAAACCAGTTGGCTTTAGGGCACCAGATGTTAAGACACCCCTACGAACTTAATTACTCAAACTTCATATATTATATATATATATATATATATATATTTGCAGCATCTTTGATCCATGTAGCGAGCTTTGGGCCAGTGACTCCCAAACCAGTTGGTTTTAGGGCATTAAGTGTTAAAACACCCATACAGACTTAATAACTCGGATCTCAGACGTTTTTTTTTTCATTTGCTTTTTGATATGCTTCCTCCAATTAACCAGAGCATTGAATATTACAAACTTTTCAATTATAGCTCATGTATGTATGTTACCCTTCATGTTGATAATACCTACCAACTAAGTATATGAAGATCCATTTTAGTCAGTTTTATGGAGAATTTACAAATTAAATAATTCAAAAATAAATAAACAAAAATTAACTTGTTCCGAAATAGGTTTGAGATACGTCTCAGGAGTGGAAATTCCTTACACACATATCTCTTACCAATTTCACCCTTTTTAGTCAAAATAAAAACAAAAACGCAAAATTTTTTGTAATTTTTGGAAAAAATTTCAAATTTTTTTTTTTTTTTTTATTTTCCAGAAAAATTTTGAACTAAAAATAATAACAACACACAACTAAAAATAAGATACTGATCAACTAATTCCCTCCCCCAAACCTAAATGAGACATTGTCCCCAATGTCTTAAACAGTAGAAGAAGAGTTTAGAAGATAGTACCTGGTTAACTGAAATTCTACACGAAAAGTTAAAGGTTAAGATCTAGATTAATCCGACGCCTCTTACCACGATCGTCCTCAGACCAATTTATCTTTGAAAGGATAAGGTCAATTTGTGGTTCATAGGCTAAGATTTGGTCAATTAGATTCGGAGCAGTTTCTAGCAGTAAAGAGGAGTTCTTTCATAGGTTTTGACACGAACCCATTTCTTCGGGCATCATCAAGAAACACACAAAGAAAATCATAAAATCCTTCAACGTTGTACAGTCCAAGCGGTTTCTGGTGTATGTTCAGGTTTGCCCAAGATAATATTGTAAAAAATTCCTCCAATATACCCAAGCCACCTGGCAAAGCAATAACAGCATCAGCACGATTAATCATTTCTACCAGTCGTTTGGACATACCTGGCATGATCAGTTCCTCTCCGTTTGATTCTCCAATAAGATTTGCTTCTGCCAAGGGTTTTGGGATGATTCCCAAAACGTGACTGCCTCCCTCCTGTACAGCTTTTGAAACGATCCCCATTAGTCCAAGATTGCCACCGCCATATACTAAGTGCATATTCCTTACAGCTAAGATTCGACCGAATTCATGTGCTGCCTCTACGTATTGTGGCTTAACACCAACACTAGTACCGCAAAACACACAGATTTTTTCAACTCCTCTTCTTGAAGTGGCTTCCATGTTTTACTCTGGATGTCTTCAAAAGTGCAATGATGAGTTGAATTTATAACACCTGAAAAGGGTGAGTAAAATAAAAGCACTAGTACCTGCCAAATGATAATTATTAGTTAACAGTAAAATAAATCGTGATAGTCAAAAAAGTCTGGATCCTGTAGGAGAAAATAAAAGAAAACAACAATTTAAATATATTCCAATTAAATTAAATTAAATTAAATTAAATTAAATTAAATCCAATTAAAATCCAATTAAATTAAATTCCTAATTTAAATAAATCACTTCCTAATTTAAATAAATCACCTACCAATTTAAATATATTCCCTCACCAAAATACAATTATCATTTCCTTTTTTAACTAATTAAATCCATCCCTAATTTAATTGATTTATTTCCTTTTCAAAACCCATGCATAACCCTAATTGACAACTATAAAAATAACACAAAATTCAACCCTCACCCTCTGGACTCTCACGGCAAAAAACACAAACAGAACAAAGAAACCCTAAAATACACTCTCACCTTCTTCTCGGCAGCCCCTCAAGAACTAAACAAAGAAAACCCTAATAGCCTAACGACCCAATGTCTCTCTCTCTCACTCGTTACCCAGACTGACCGTGAACAAGCTAGCAAAGACAAGCACAACAGGACCCTTCAGAAAGCCTTCGCCAATGACCAAAAAGCAAGCCAGCTAAACCTACAAACAAATCAGCCCTTGCATCCACTAACCCTTCATGCATTGCCCCTTCACACACAGCAACCTACACCCAAGCAACTCAACTCACGTCACTGCCTTCAACACCTAGCCTCCAACCAACTCACGCAAATAAGCCCTCCTTCAGCATGCCTAAACATTGCCCTCACAAGCCACCTTCAACGCCTAAAACACTGCCCTCACAGCCCTCACAAACAACCACCTTCACACCACAAACACTGCCCTCATACAGCCTCATCCAAACACACAAACTGACCTCCAGTAACCCCTCAAATTGGCGCATAAAGTCCAGTAAAACTGCCCTTTGAAGCCCTTCAATTAAATCACAAATCTCTCAACCCTGCAGCCTTTATTCACGCAAACCAGCCCCTGTTACCCTCTTGCATTCGCCAAAACTGCACCCCCTAAAACTGCCCAAAACAGTCCCCGAATTAACCCAAAATAGTGACCAGAAAATACCCTTAAAATATCAGTAAAACAGCAGTGAAACGGAGCGAAAACAGCGGCCCAAATAGCGAAACAGCGAGGGAAAATATTGAACCAGTGAACCGAAGGAGTTGCGGAGCATCGATCCTTCCGACAACTGTGTACCATACTTCCGAGAGACGATTTAAAAGGTTAGACCTGAGGGCACTTTTCTTATTTATTTTCATTCATCTTTTAATTGTTTTATTTATTTTCTTCGCATGAGAGTCGCTTGTGGATGCATGTTGTGGCCTTTGAATGGATGGGAAAATGTGTCGTCTCTTGTGGTATATAGGATGGAAACCCAGACGTAAATTCCGTAGCCGAATCCGAAAGACAGTAGTGCGGTCTGTACTTGGGAAACAACTCCACGTACCACTTGAGCAAACGGCACATGTTTCACTTTGCTTTTGTATCTTGTTCGTTTATTATTCGCATTTTATTATTCCGCCATTTACTTTATGTACGTTGTGTGTTTATGTGTTGATGATATAGTGCACATGGGCAAATCAAGTTGGATTAAAGGTCCTCCATTTTGAGGGATAAAAAGCCTAAGGGCTACCTTTGCCACGACGGTTTGCCGCGCCGGACGAAGTATGTTTGGTTGAATGTGAGATGTGTTTAACCGAGCATACGAAGTCCTATATTGTTGTCTTTATCTTATATGCATGTAATGTAATGTGCATGGGCTTATTATGTTGGTCTAAAGGTTCTCTATTTGAGAGAAGAAAAGTCCAAAAGGCTAACTTTACGACAATATTTTACCGCGCCTTTTATTACTCCGTTATTTGCTTTATGTATGTCATATCTTTGCATAATCATGCATCATATTGCAATGTGCATCGGCAAATCAAGTTGGATTAAAGGTCCTCTATTTTGAGGGATAGAAAGCCGAGGGGCTACCTTTACCATGATGTTTTGCCGCGCCGGACAAAGTACGCTCGATTGAACGTGAGATACGTTTAATCGGACACTTGAAGTCCTATATAGATGTGGGCATATGTCGCATCTCTTTTCTTTCATTTTCATTGTCTATCTTTTGCATCGCATCATTGCATGTTTATTTTAATGTTCAATTACCTCTTTAATTATCTCTTTACACCATGTGTTTAATCGCCTCTCTTTAATATGCATGTTTGTACAATCATTGTCCATTTGCGTTTCCATGATCATCAATGTAATGCGTTTATGAAATTATGTGTTTGTCGTTATTTCAATTTACCCTTTATGCATGCAAGCTTAGACATAGGTTATATGCAAATAGGTTATAGGCAAACATAGATACAGGCTTTGTTTCTATGTATGTGAACTTAGAAATAGAATACCCTTGGAAATATATGTCATGTAGATTCGGTTAAGATATTGCACAAATCATATCATTACAAGTGGCATAAGTAAGGGACCATTCTGAACCCAACGGTTTGAGGTCTTCCCTTACGAGGGGCGACTGCGGCCTTAAATCATTTTCCCGGTTCACACCAGGTGGCGACTCCATGTTATTTCTCTGGTGTAGTCCCTTGTGGGCTACTCCGTACTCCCAACCGGGCCGCGAGCTCGGGACAGCGTCGGCCAATTTCTGTGTCCTACACTTTTCTTTTGGAATTGTGCATATAACATATGAATTTCGTGATACACATATCTACTAGGATGCGTCTCAAGAGTTTTAGATATGTCATCCAAAGACTCCTTACTCAAGCCATCCCTAATGAAATTAATCTTATCTTCTCGGTTATCAGACACTATTCCTAAAGAACGACAACGAGTATCACAAAACATACGAGCACATTTATAACAAACACACATTCTTTTGGCTCTTCTCTTTTTAGCATAGGTGCTCCTTCCTAAACCAGGCAGATGTGAAATAAAAGAGTCAGAATACTCACCTGCCAATCGGACCCGTGCTTCAATAATCCAACGAATGTCAGTAGGAATACCTTTGATCATCAGTAACCTCATCCGTTCCAAGCGAGTTTTGTAGACTTTCATCAGACATTTTTGAGGGAGAGAAGGAAATTGTTTGCGAAGATTTGCGAGAGCTTATTCCATCGTGAAATGACTTTACCTGCAAAAATTAAACACACAAAAATAAAACACACCAGATCACAATATATACACAAATTGCATGGGTTGCCTCCCTACGAGTGATAAGTTTAACGTCGTCAGCTAGACGTGACTTCTCGAACATTAGGCTGGATCTGAAAGTGTGACACTTTCTTTTTATCGCTCAAATGATTCTCCCCAGTAATGCTTAACACGCTTGTTTTTAACCTTGAAAGTTTTGTTGGAGTCAGGATCATGTATCTCAACGGCTCTGTCTGGTAAAACCTTGGTGATCACAAATGGACCTGACCACCGTGATTTTGGCTTCCATGGGAAGAATTTCACCCTTTATTTTTTTAACAGTACCTTCTGCCCTGGTTCCAGTTGTATGCGCACTAACTTCTCATCATGTCTTTTCCTTGCCTTTTCTTTGTACAATTTGGCATCCTCAAAAGGCTGATTGTGAAATTCCTCCAATTCGTTGAGCTGGTGGAACTTTTTCTCTTCTGTTGCTTGTAGTTCAAGAATTGGCATTTTCAGTGCAAAAGACGATTTGTCTTCAGGCTCCACAGGCAATTAACATGTTTTAAGTTTATCAGTAAAACTTTGCATTTCATCAGAATTCTGGATGGTGCTGTGTATTACATGAAGTCTGAAACATTCCTCCTTCTTTTCATCATCTGGGAAATTCATTGCCTTGAAAACATTGAATGTTACTTTTTGGTCTTGTACCCTCATAGTTAATTCTTCGCCAGCGGTGCTGTGTATAATCATCTGGGAATTCTGGATGGTGTTGTGTATTACATCAAGTCTGAATAATTCTGTCACCAATGCGATAAGAGCCTAAGAGACTTGGGTATTTAAGAGAGTTCACTCCACCCTCTCTCTAGGGAATCTACAATGTGAAATCCATTTGACAGTTAGTCACACCATAACTCGTTGGCACGTACCTTAAGGTATAAAAAAGGTGCGCTCACTTGGTCGCTCGAACCCTTGAGTGGGGAGTCCTAGTTGTGGGCAATCCTTCGCCAGCAGGAGCCTTCGTCCGTACTCCCGTAAACCCACATGTAGACCATAGTTATATGACCAATAGAAATTATTTCCTTGTGCTTGTGTTTAGGGACCATCATCATTTGGATTCAGTTGGATTCCTTGTCAGAAATGCGAACTTGTTGGGCCATTTAAATTGGTATGAGTTCGTATCTTATGACAATTGGGCTAAAAGTTTTTAAAATACCGATGGGCCACTCTGTAGAAATTGTTTCTTTATGCTTGCATTTAGAACCATCATCATTTGGGTTCAGTTGGACTTTTTGTCATGAGGTATGGGCTTGTTGGGCCATTTAAACTGGGACGAGTTTGTGTCTTATGACAATTGGGCCAAAATTTCTAAAATGTCGATGGGCCACTTTGTGTTTAGGCCTTTTATCATTTGAAGTTATTTAGCCATGTTATCGCAAAGTGTAAACATGTTGGGCCTTTTCAACTGGGACAAGTTTGCACCTCGTAATAGTATGATTGAATGTTTTAAAATGGTAATGGGCCGATTTATATATTCCATGCATCACACGCATCTCATGCATCTCATGCATACATGCATCATGTTAACCCATGTGCCTTAAAAGCCATCATAGATATCTGTTGGGTTAGAGATTAAAAATAAAAAGTTTTTCAAGAAGGGTTTAGCAAACATGGATATCGGGGAAAAGAAAATCGAGAAACAGAAAACTGTATGGCAAGGATAGAAAGACCATGGTGGGCCCAAAAAAAAAGTTTGTCAAGAAGGGTTTAGCAAACATGGATATCAGGGAAAAGGAAATTGAGAAACAGAAAACCTTACGGCAAGGATAGAGAGATAAGCAAATGGCATCCAGCTGAAGTGTCCGAGAAAAAAAGAAGCCCGAAAGGCAATAGAAACAGTACTGCCAGTGGAAGTTGAGATACAGTCCATGCGAATATTAGCAGAAGCAGAGTTATTGGAGCAAGAATGGGCCTCACAGAGACTTGAACAGTTGGCATTATTGGATGAGAATATAATAAAGTCCATGCATCATATGCAGTTATACCGGAAGAGATCGGCCCGAGTATTCAACAAAATGTGCATCCTACTAAGGTCAGAGAGGGGGATCTAGTACTTAAGTTGTCAAAGCCGTCGACAACGGACCCGAGAGGAAAATTCAGACCCAACTGGGGAGGGCCCTACATAGTCCATAAAGTAATGGGAAATGGGGCAGTGAAACTGTCAGATTTGGAAGGGAACGAGTTCACCGAGCTGATCAACGTGGATAGATTGAAGTAGTATTTTGCCTGAGGGAAAGAAGACCGAGCAGTCACCAAGGGAATTGACAGAAGACCTAACCTAATGGGATAGGAAACTCATTCATGCATACATGCATACACGTAACATATTTTGCATTCCTTTTTGTGTTTGTTTTGTTTTGTATTCACAGGTTTCAAAGAAGAAAAAAAGAAAGCGGTAAAGGTAAGCCAATCAGAAGCAGCAACAGTACAGTGTCATCAATTTTAGGATTGAATCATGGGGTTAAGGCCCACATCAGTCTCAAGAATGAATCAGAATCATTATCAGTTTCAGGAATGAATCACCGGGTTGAGGCCCGCATCAGTATTAGTCATAGGAAGGAATCCCAGGGTTGAGGCCCATACCAGTATAGTTTTCAGGAATGGATCCCAAGGGGGCGAAGCCCACATTATCAGCGGTTGAAAGAAAGAATTCCGTGGAGTGAGTGAAAAAAAAAAGTCATTGATGGTTGCGAGATGTGCTCTCATCCGGTATTCTAAATAGTTGATCTCGGCTAGACTCATGAGCACTTGATCACGGGATCTTAGTGGTGGAAGCCTGATTAGTCGGCAAGATGACTAGTTAAAGAGATGATGGATCAGTGAATGACCGTTTTCCAAGATGTCCATCCTGGTTTACTTATGTTATGATATATGATATGATTGGAAACAAAGAAAAAATCTCTGAAAAGAAAAGAAAAAAAAATAGGCCGCCTATAACTGATAAGCGTGAAGCTACCCATGGGCGAGTGTTAGGACCACCATGAGGAGAAATGTTACTTTAAAGGGCAGGTGAGTCGGAAAAAAGAGAAAGAAAAAAGAGAAAAAAGAAGAAAATTGTATCATGTTGAGTACGAGGAAGTAATCACAGAGTGTGATCAAGACATCTAGGTTGGTTAGACCCACTGATCCGATTCTCCGAGATAAAATCATCGAGTTGGCTTACCTAAGGATTAAGCTGCGAAAGAGCCTTGGCACACACACTAGGAGTCTAGTTCATATAACTCATTCAGACGAGCGGATCTAAGTGTATTAAGTACTTTGAAGGTTCTCTAGTTTCGACGTGAAGCATCCGTTGAGGATGAAAATATGATTAGCTATCAGGATTATCTCGTGAGAGAAAGTACGGTATGTTAGAATGAACCATCACATCACTAGTATCAGTCTTGGGGATGAGTCCCAAGGTCGTGACCCACATCAGTAGCAGTTTTGGGATGCATCCCAAGGTCGAGGCCCACACATCAGTAGCAGTTTGGGGATGCGTCCCAGGGTCGAGGCCCACTCATATCATCAATAATTTTGGGGATGAGTCCCAGGGTCGAGGCCCACATCAGTATCAGCTTGGGGGCGAGGCCCATATCAGTATCAGTTTAGGGGCGATGCCCACATCAGTATCGATTTGGGGGTGAGCCCACATCAGTATCAGTTTGGGGATGAGTCCCAGAGCCGAGGCCCACATCAGTATCAGTTTGGGGTTGAGTCCCAGGGTCGAGGCCCACACATCAGTAGCAGTTATTGGGATGCGTCCCAGGGTCGAGGCTCACACATATCATCAGCAATTTTGGGGATGAGTCCCAGGGTCGAGGCCCACATCAGTATCAGCTTGGGGGCGAGGCCCACATCAGCATCAGTTTAGGGGCGAGGCCCACATCAGTATCGGTTTGGGGGCGAGCCCACATCAGTATCAGTTTGGGGATGAGTCCCAGGGCTGAGGCCCACATCAGTATCAGTTTGGGGATGAGTCCCAGGGTCGAGGCCCACACATCAGTAGCAGTTATTGGGATGTGTCCCAGGGTCGAGGCCCACACATATCATCAGCAATTTTGGGGATGAGTCCCAGGGTCGAGGACCACATCAGTATCAGCTTGGGGGCGAGGCCCACATCAGCATCAGTTTAGGGGTGAGGCCCACATCAATATCGGTTTGGGGGCGAGCCCACATCAGTATCAGTTTGGGGATGAGTTCTAGGGCCGAGGCCCACATCAGTATCAATTTGGGGATGAGTCCCAAGGTCGAGGCCCACACATTAGTAGCAGTTTTGGGATACGTCTCAGGGTCGAGGCCCACACATATCATCAGTAATTTTAGGGATAAGTCCTAGGGTCGAGGCCCACATCAGTATCAACTTATGGGTGAGGCCCATATCAGTATCAGCTTAGGGGCGAGGCCCACATCAGCATCAGTTTAGGGGCGAGGCCCACATCAGTATCGGTTTGGGGGCGAGCCCACATCAGTATCAGTTTGGGGATGAGTCTCAGGGCTGAGGCCCACATCAATATCAGTTTGGGGATGAGTCCCAGGGTCGAGGCCCACATATTATAGCAGTTTGAGATGCGTCCTAGGGTCGAGGCCCACACATATCATCAGTAATTTTGGGGATGAGTCTCAGGGTCGAGGCCCACATCAGTATCAGCTTGGGGGCGAGGCCCACTTCAGTATCAGTTTGGGGTGAGGCCCACATCAGTGTCAGTTTAGGGGCGAGGCCCACTTCAGTATCAGTTTGGGGGTGAGGCCCACGTCAGTATTAGTTTGGGGCGAGGCCCACATCAGTGTTAGTTTGGGGGCGAGGCCCACGTCAGTATCAGTTTGGGGCGAGCCCCACATTGGTATCAGTTTGAAGGCGAGGCCCACGTTAGTATCAGTTTGGGGGCGAGGCCCACGTCAGTATCAGTTTTGGGGATAAGTCCCGGGGGCGAGGCCCACATCAATATCAACATTAGTTTTGGGGATTAGTCCCTGGGGCGAGGCCCACATCAACATTGTCAGAATCAGTTTTGGGGATGAGTCCCGGGGGCGAGGCCCACATCAGTATCAGCATCAGTTTTAGGGATGAGTCTGTGGGGCGAGGCCCACATCAGCATTGTCAGTATCATTTTTGGGGATGAGTCCCGGGGGCGAGGCCCATATCAGTATCAGTATCAATTTTGAGGATGAGTCCTGGGGGCGCGGCCCACATCAGTATCAGTATCAGTTTTGGGGATGAGTCCCAGGGTCGAGGCCCACATCAGCATCAGCTTTGGGGATGAGTCTCGGGGGCGAGGCCCACATCAGCATCAGTTTTGGGGATGAGTCCCAGGGTCGTGACCCACATCATCAGCAGTTTTGGGGATGTGTCCCAGGGTCGTGACCCACATCATCATCAGTTTTGGGGATGAGTCACAGGGTCGTGACCCACACCATCAGCAGTTTTGTGGATGAGTCACAGGGTCGTGACCCACGTCATCAGCAGTTTTGGGGATGCGTCCCAATGTCGTGACCCACATCATCATCAGTTTTGAGGATGAGTCCCAGGGTCGTGACCCACGTCATCAACAGTTTTGGGGATGCGTCCCCGGGTCGTGACCTACATCATCAGTAGTTTCGGGGATGCATCCCAGGGTCGTGACCCACATCATCAGCAGTTTTAGGGATGCGTCCCAGGGTCGTTGGCCCCCTACATCATCAGTTTTGGGGATGCGTCCCAGGGTCGTGACCCACATTGTCAGCGATATTGGGATGCATCCCAGGGTCGAGGCCCCCGTTATCGGTTGCAGTTATCGGGATGCATCCCAGTGTCCTTGGCCCCTTGCATCATCAGTTTTGGGGATGCGTCCCAAGGTTGTGACCCACATTGTCAGCGGTATTGGGATGCGTCCCAGGGTCGATGCCCCCGTTATCGGTTGTAGTTATTGGGATGCGTCCCAGGATCGAGGTCCACTGTATCATCAACTCAGCTCGAAGCAGCAGGCAAGTCAGGTGGCAGTTGGCGAGCCAGGTAAGTAAAAATACATTGCACAACTTTGATAGGATTGTCATTGTCACACACTACACAAGTCCCATCAAAGTGGGGGCGACTGTAGGCACTGTATTTTTGCATGTAAGTCTCTATGATGAGTCTCATTTAAAGGCACTACCTTTTAACTCGCGGAAGTCGCGGGAAACGGACGTCGGAAGGGAAAAGTCAGAAATCTGTATTTTGTTGGATTTTATTCACTTGTTTAGCTTCGGGTTCGCTTGTTGCACCTCCATTTTAAAACCCACCAAGCCCACACACCACTAAGACACACACCAAGCCCATCTCACCAAGCCCAATCCAATAAATAATAAAGCATATTTAAAACACAAATTCAAGGAAATTAAATCCAAGTAAAAATCCAATTAAATGAAAGTCCTAATGTAAATAAATCATTCCTAATTTAAATAAATCACCTACCAATTAAATATATTCCCCCACCAAAATACAATTATCTTTCCTTTTTTAACTAATTAAATCCATCCCTAATTTAATTGATTTATTTCCTTTTCAAAACCATACATAACCCAAATTGACAACTATAAAAATAACACAAAATTCAACCCTCACCCTCTGGACTCTCACGGCAAAAAACACAAAAAACACAAACGGAACAAAGAAACCCTAAAATACACTCTCACCTTTTCTCGGCAGCCCCTCAAGAACTAAACAAAGAAAACCCTAATAGCCTAACGACCTCATGTCTCTCTCTCTCACTCGTTACCCAGACTAACTGTGAACAAGCCAGCAAAGACAAGCACAACAGAACCCTTCAGACAGCCTTCGCCAATGACCAAAAAGCAGCCAGCTAAACCTACAAACAAATCAGCCCTCGCATCCACTAACCCTTCATGCATTTCCCCTTCACGCACAGCAACCTGCACCCAAGCAACTCAACTCACATCACTGCCTTCAACACCTAGCCTCCAACCAACTCACGCAAATAAGCCATCCTTCAGCACGCCTAAACATTGCCCTCACAAGCCACCTTCAACACCTAAAACACTACCCTCACAGCCCTCACAAACAGCCACCTTCACGCCACAAAACTGCCATCATACAGCCTCATCCACGCACACAAACTGACCTCCAGTTAACCCTCGAATTGGCGCATAAAAGTCCAGTAAAACTGCCCCTTGAAGCCCTTCAATTAAAACACAAATCTCTCAACCCTGCAGCCTTTATTCACGCAAACCAGCCCCCATTTACCCTCTTGCATTCGCCCAAATTGCACACCAAAACTGCCCAAAACAGTCCCCGAATTAACCCAAAATAGTGTCAGAAAAATACCTTAAAATAGCAGTAAAACAGCAGTGAAACGGAGCGAAAATAGCGGCCCCAAATAGTGAAACAGAGAGGAAATGTTGAACAAGTGAACCGGAGGAGTTGTGGAGCTCAACCCTTCCGAAACGACCGTTTGTGTACCATATATTGATGGCCTTGAAAAATTGAATGTTACTTTTTGGTCTTGTACCCTCATGGTTAATTCTCCTTTTTGTACATCAATAATGGTTCGACCTATAGCCAAGAACGGTCTCCTGAGGATGATTGGCACGTCTGCATCTTCCTCCATATCAAGGACAATAAAATCTACTGGGAAAATGAATTTGTCAACCTTGACCAGCACATCCTCAACTACGCCTCTTGGAAATACGAGCGTTCTATCAGCAAGTTATAGAGAGACTGAAGTGGGCATTGTTTCTCCAATCTGCAGTTTCCTGAAAATAGAAAAAGGCATCAAGTTAACATTTTCACCTAAATCACATAAAGCCCTACCAAAGTTATGTTCTCCTATGATGCAAGGAATGGTGAAACTGCCAGGATCTTTCAACTTTGGGGGAAGCTTCCTCAAAATGATGGCGCTGCATTCTTCTGTCAATGTACTGTCTCGTAATCTCCCAATCTCTGTTTTCGTGAAAGAATGTCTTTCATGAATTTACATAGCTGGGCATTTGTTTCAAGGCTTCTGCAAATGGAATGTTGATGTGCAGTTTTTTGAACACCTCCAGGAAATGAGCAAACTGCTTGTCCAGTTTGTTTTTCTGAAGACGCTGAGGAAACGGTGGAGGTGGAGTGATCTGTTTTTTTTCCTTTGCTTCTTTTTCCTCCATCTGTTGCTTTGTTTCTTTTGGAACTTCCTCATCAGTTGTTTTGGCTCCAACATCTTTGTTGATTTCAGTACCACTTTTTAACATGATGGCATGACACTGCTCCTTCCCTATGTTCCTTGGATTTGGTTATGTGTTGCTGGGAAGATTACCTGGCGATCTGTAACTCTGAGCATTGGCCAGTTGTCCAATTTGATTCTTCAGTGCTTTGATGGAAGCAGATTGGCTTTGAAATATAGCATCATATTTTTTTAATTGAGCCAGCACTTCTGCTATTCCTGGTTCATTTGCCTGCTCCTGGACTTTGTTCTGTTGCTGGAATCCATGTGGTGGATAGTTCTGCTGTTGGAATCCATGTAGTGGATTGTTCTTTTGCCCTGAATTGTTGCTCCATGAAAAAATCGGATGATTCCTCCACCATGGGTTGTAGGTGTTGGAATATGGATTGTTCCCCTGTCTATTGAAATTGTTGACGTAGTTCACCGTTTCTTTATGTTGAATTGGTTCTGGTGCTCCTTCATATGGTGAACTAGTGGTTCCAGCGATGTTCACAACTTGCGTGCTAAGTGTTTCTAGACATTTGCATATCTGATCCAGCCTGGTATTCACTGTTGTGTTTGCTCCAACTTCATAAATTCCTGCAATTCTTTGAATCATGCTCCTGTCTGTTGGCCATAATGAATTGTTGTTAGTAATTTCCTCGATTAAGTCCCAGGCTTGATCTTCTCCTTTTTCCATTAAAGCTCCTACAGCAGCAACATCAATTGTGGTTCTCATTAGTCCAGAAAGTCCATTGTAGAAGGTTTGGACTTGTAGCTACTTTGCAATTTCATGGTGAGGACATTTCCGGAGTAAATCTTTGAATCTTTCCCAAGCTTCACAAAGGGATTCTGAATCTTGTTGCACGAAGGATGTGATGTCATTCCTCAACTTTGCAGTTCTGGCTGGTGGAAGTACTTTGCAAGGAATTTGGTGGCTAGAGTGTTCCAAGTTGTGATGGAACCTGCTGGTAACGAATGTAGTCAAGCTTTAGCTCTGTCTTTCAAGGAATATGGAAAAACCCGCTGTCTCATTGCTTCTTCAGCTGCTCGGTTGTAATTGAAAGTACCACAAACTTCCAGGAAGTTGCTGATGTGGGCATTAGGATCTTCAGTTGCATTTCCCCCAAATTATACTGACTTCTGAATCATCTGGATGCATATTTTGATGTCACAAGCATTTACTGGTAAAGGAGGAAGTACAATACAGGAAATAAGGCCGTCGACCACCGGAATGGTTCTGTCTCGAATGGGTATTGGTGGTGCAACCTCCAAACGTTCAGGTTCCATGTTGACTAAAGCTTTTTGGACTTCACGCCTTTCCCTTCTCAACTTTCTGATGGTTCTTTCAATTTCTGGGTCGAGCAGTCGGAGTTCAAAGCTTCTGGTTCGTCTCATATAGTTTCTGAGAACCTGAACACAAGAAAACAACAACAATAAGTAAAAAGAAATTAGATACAAGTAAATGTATCTAACCTCAAAATTAATAGTGGAAGATAAATAAGTCCCCGGAAACGGTGCCAAAAACTTGACCGGTGCGTAATCACACGCGTATAACGCAAGCGCACGTATCGTTCAAGTAGTATAAAAAGTATCGATCCCACGAGGACTTAATACCTAATCTATTAATTTTATGAGGTCAAATGATTACTAGTATCTAAAAGGTTGTTTGATTGATTTGAAATGGTGATGATTCTAAATTTAAATACAAGTAAATAAAATTGCACGAAAGTAGGTTTAAGAAAATTCAATATTAGGAAACTATCTAGGGTTGTGAATCTTTCTAATATCTTTTAAAAGATGAAGCGGTTATTTCATGTTTGTGTAATAAATCGGTTTACTAACCTGGAACACGAAATTATGCAAAAGCCTTTGTCGATGGTCAAATGCAAATACCCAGTATAACCCAATTGAACCATATGTCTATGTCAACCAAATTACCTGGATTCATTAAGTTTAAGTTCCAATTATGGCTACCCCCGCCCGACAGGTATATGTTTATCCTGTAAGGAAATCTATTAAAGGGTTATTTATCCTCAAGGAAGATCGTGGGCTATTAAGGCTGAAACCTAAAATTACTTTGTCAAGTTTATTTTAGATTTACCAGATCAATCTTATTAGTAGTCAATTAACAAGAAGCGTTAAGCTTAAGACTTAATAAGTAAACCTTTAAATTACCCCTTATAAACCGGTGATAATAGAATTCATCACAACCCCATATAACTAACTTAGTTACAACACATAACTAGGGCTAGTAAAAACTTAAAAGTAAAAGACAAAGTAAAAATGCTGAAAAGTAATTGCGGTAAAGTAAAAGCTGAAAAGTAAATTACAATAAAATAAAATACTAAGGTAAAAGGATCAACTTTTACTATTTACTATTTAGATATCTCCATTAATATAATATATTAACTTGTGATTATTTTACCAACCAGCCATATAGGCGATAACCTGATTAAGTCAAATTAAGTCCAACCAGCCATAAAGGCGGAATCAAAATAAACCTGCCATATAGGCGGTAAGAAAATTTAATCACCAATCGACCAATCTGGTTGTATCCTTGCTTAGTCAGGTTTAAACCAGTTTAAAATGAATTACCAACCGACCAATATAGCGGTATCCTCATTAAGTCAAATTTTAAATAGTGAATATATTATATCTAAGGGAGATTAATCTAAATAGCAATAGTAAAAGAATTACATTTCACCCTAGCAGGGGGGAAGTTACCTCCTCATGTTGAATAGTAAAAATTGTAAAAGTAAAGAAAGTAAATTACTATTATTACATAATGTAATTAAAATTAATTACAAAACTGAAATTTAAAAGAAACTAGATAGAAAACTCCCTATTTACATCAGAGAATTCAAAGAGGAAGGTACATCTAAAACTGAAACCTCGAGCTGAATTTATAGGCCTCGGTAGGCTTCGGGCGTCGCGACGCGCAAGGCTTTGCGCATCGCGACGCAACATGTGTCAACTTCTGGTTCGTCAGCTTCAGATTCTTATCTGACACGTGGCATTTCGGATAAGATGATAAGGTGAAACGTGGCAAGGCGAATGGAAACTCAATGATTATGCTGACGTGGCGCTGACATTGCGATAGTGATTGTCGGCACCATAGAATGATGACATGTGGCACGCTGTGATTGGCTGATGATGACGTGGCACATTGACTCGGTAAACTGGTGATGTGGATGATGACGTGGCTGACACATGGAGTGACACGTTGCAACACGTGGCGATGGCGATTGTCGGCACCGTATGATGATGACACATGGCACGACGCATGTTAGCAGATCGGCTGTGATGGTGACACGTGGCACGGCGCACGTTAGCAAAGTCAAACTTCTAAGATTCTGACATGTGGACCCGGCACATGTTAGAATGGATCGGCGCACGTTAGGCGTCGCGACGCCAAGGGTTGCGCGTCGCGACGCGTGAAATGACCATTTTGCCATTTTTGTCCTTTTTCACTGTTTTGGCCCCAAATCACCTCTAGAATATCCTGAAAATTTATTTATCTACAAAATAACACAAAACACATCAAAATATTCACAAAACTCAAGAAACTATACAAAATATTAAGTTAAATGAGTGGGAAATAGTGATATAATTACCACTCATCATAGGTTATCCGAGTTGTTATGAGGAAACATAGAATACACCGTCAAGTTTCCAAGACGCACATCTCATATCGATATATCCATGATTCTTTACAACCGATGTTATCCACCCTAGGTGATCGGCTTTGGCCAAAGTCTTTAAGAATCTTGACTTAACTCACATGGCTACCTAAACCCCTTATGGTACACATATGGGCCGACGGATCCTATCTTGCTTCGTACTTGATTACTGAGTGCATCTGTCCACACCCAATGAACATCTAGAGGCCAGACCATGAAAGGTTTCTGACATACATGGCATCAAAGTGTGGAGGATCTCACACAAAATCAATGTTATCCTATAGTCAAAGGATTACATATGCTACTCAGCTCGAGGAGATTCCTATTGACGGTGGTGTGTACTTCAAACTATTAGGAATCACATATGAGTCATTCAGTATTCGCTTCAACGAATACCCACATGTCTATACGAGTTTCCAAAACTCATGTTACATCAAGTTAAACCATTGGAAGTCCAATTCCAACATACAACATGTGTTAGTTTTCTAGGTTATAGGAATTCGACCGTTATTCCAAAACTAACGACTAGGAATATTTACTTTAAGAATAGTTTACACCTAGTGTCAAGACTATTCTAAGGTCGATGTCATTTTTAGCATATCTATACATCAATCTAATACGCATAATGACAATACCATTAGAAGGTATGAAATGAAAAATGTAGTTATTTTATTAATAGATAATAAAAAGTACAAATCGGATTGGCACTCCAAGCACCAACTACATCAAACTCTCACTTACTTAGTGCCAATCTGGATGGTACCGCAGTCCCATCTCCTCCACATGTTTATCAAATAACTTAGTTGGTAAGGCCTTGGTAAGTGGGTCTGTTATATTGTCTTGTTCTTGAACCTTCAAGACCATTATGTCTTTTCATTCAATAATCTCTCTAATAACGCGGTATTTCCTTTCCACGTGTTTAGACTTGGAATGCGCCCTCGGATCCTTAGCCTGCGCGATAGCTCCGTTATTATCACAGTACAATGGGATTGAATCCGTAATATTAGGCACAACGCCAAGTTCTGTGATAAAATTTCTAATCCAAATAGCTTCTTTAGCAGCTTCTAAAGCCGCTATAAATTTCGCCTCAGTGGTGGAATCAGCTATTGAGCCTTACTTTGAACAACGCCAACTAGTCGCACCACCGTTAAGGGTAAATATGTATCCTGATGTAGATTTTCTATCATCTGGATCTCCTTGGAAGTCGGAGTCTGTATAACCCTTAACTTGTAGCTCACTTTCTCCATATATCAGAAACTTATCCTTGGTGCCTTTAAGATATTTTAGGATATGTTTCACGGTTGTCCAATGATCATTACCTGGATCAGATTGATATCGGTTGGTCACACTGACGCCGAAATTGATGTCAGGTCTAGTACATAACATACATTATACTTCCAAACAAGAAGCATATGACAAGTTAGATATCCTAACTCTCTCTTCCTCAGTTTGAGGTGCCATTTTCTTCGAAAGATGTATGTCGTATCGGAAAGATATATTTGCTGCCTTGCAGTTGGTAAAACTGTATGTTTCTAACATCTTGTCTATGTACGTCGATTATGACAACCCTATAAGCTTCCTAACTCTATCCCGGTAGAGCCTTATACCTAGTATATAGGAAGCTTCACCCATATCTTTCATGGAGAAGTTCTTACAAAGGTAGGCTTTCACACTTTACATCATCCCTATATCATTTCCTATGATAAGGATGTCATCTACATACAAGACTAGGAAAACTATCATGCTCCCACTCACTTTCTTATAAACACATGGTTCTTCCTCATTTTTAATTAATCCAGATAATCTAATTATCTCATCAAAACGAAGATTCCAGCTTTGGGATGTCTGTTTAAGTCCATAAATAGACTTTTGGAGCTTACAAACCAAGTTTGAAGTCTCGCTAGATACGAAACCCTCTGGTTGTTCCATATAGATATCCTCTTCAAGGAATTGATTTAGGAAAGCGGTTTTCACATCCATCTGTCATATCTCATAGTCATGATATACAGAAATCGCTAAAAGAATCCTAATGGATTTTAGCATGGCTACTGGTGAAAAAATTTCCTCATAGTCAATCTCAGGACGTTGAGTGTAACCTTTCGCTACCAGTCGGGCCTTAAAGGTTTCCACATTTCCATCGGGCCCTCGCTTCCTTTTGTAAACTCATTTACAACCAATAGGTTTAACTCCTTCAGGAAGTTCAACTAAGTCCCAGACTTGATTGGCATGCATTGAATCCATTTCGGATTTCATGGCTTCTTGACATTTTCCCGAATCGATATCCAATATCGCTTCCTTATACGTAGTCGGATCTGTTTCCTCTAAGAGAAGAACATCAAGGCTCAGATCAGATGTTAAAAATAGTCTTTCATGAGGCTTTGATATTCTATTCGACTTACGTAGAACCTGTGTTGTAGATCCTCCACCTATTTGGATCTCTGGTTCCATCTCAGGTTCCTTAATGTTGGGATCAAACTCATCAAGTTTAATCCCTCTACAATTCGCACGTTTTCTCAAAAATTGTTTTTCAAGAAAAGTTGCAAAGCGATCAACAAATACATTTTGTTGCTCGGAATCATAGAATTGATATCCCAGGGAATTATCAAGATATCCAACGAACCTACATTTATACCCTATGGGTACTAATTTATCTCGCTGTGTAATTCTAACATATGCAGGATAACCCCAATTCTTTAAATGTATAAGACTTGGATTTCTACCGAACCATATATGATAGGGGGTTGTAGAAACAACTTTCGATGGAACCCTATTAAGTATGTAGGCAGTAGTTTGTAAAGTGTAACCCCAAAGGTAATAAGGAAGATCTGTATAGCTCATCATCGTTCGCACCATATCCAATAAAGTATGATTTCTAAGTAAGACACTCCATTGTGTTGAGGTGTTCCTGGTGGGCTATATTGGGTGAGAATTTCATTCTCCCTTAAATAATTTCTGAATTCTTCACTCATTTATTCACCGTATCGATCTGATCTAAGGTATTTGATGAATTTACTGGCTTGTTTTTCTACCTCGTTTCGAAATATTTTGAACTTGTCAAATGTTTACGACTTATGTTTCATCAGATAGATATATCCATATATAAACTTGTCATCTATGAAAGTCGCAAAGTATGTGGAACCATCATGAGCGGCATGATTTAATGGACCACACACATCGCTGTGTATTAGCTCCAGTAAATCTCCAGCACCGTGTCCAACACCTTGAAATGGGGTCTTTGTCATCTTTCCTTGGATACATGACTCACAAATCGGATAAAGATCTAAGTTAAGATTTTCAATCAAACCATCCTTTACCAATTTGGATAGACGTCTAACACCTATGTGGCCCAATCTCATATGCCATAATTCAGTATTATTTAGTTCAGATTTCCTACTTATATTTTTCTCTATATTAAAGATATCTCTACATGTTTCCAAAACATAATGACCGTTTGATAAAGAACATTCACATTTCAATAAATTTTCTTTATCATACAAACATAAAGTTTCATCATTAATGTTTATTTTATATCCCTCTTTATCTAATATTGGCAGTGATATTATTTGTCTGATAATTGAGGGAACATAATAACAGTCATGCAAATCTAATTTACATCCATTTGGGAGATCTAGAACAACAGTCCATTTGGCCTTGACATCCAATGTCTCACCATTGCCAACTCTAAGTTGGATCTCTTCTTTATTCAGTCTTCTTTTAACCCTCATTTCCTGCAGGGAATTGTAAATATGAGTAGGACTGCCATTGTCTAACACCCATCCACTATTTGCATCTAATGCTAATGAGATGTCAAAAATTGGAAAAATACAAAGCGTACCTGAGGGTCCTGCTTTTCCTTTTAGTTATTGACAGTTTTTCCCGCTTTTCCTTTTAGTTCTGGACAGTTCTTCTTCCAGTTTCCAGACTTCTTGCATTGTAGACATTGATCACGAGCTACTTTTGGTTTTGCGCCTTTGCGCTTCTTGGAGTTTTTCTTTGATATATTCTTCTTCCACATCTTGATTTTCTTTGATTTCCCAGAAGTCTTTGAAGACCCAGCTCCACCATGGAGATATAGTGTGGGGTTGTCATTCTTAAAATCTTGTTCCGTCGTACGTAGCATGTTATGAAGTTCTTCGTATGTGGCTTGCATCGAATGCATATGAAAATTTAACACAAAGCCAACATAAGAACCAGACAAAGAAGACATAATCAAATTACGGCCCAGCCGTTCATCAAACACAATGCTATGTCATTTCACATTTAGATTATCATCCTTCTATATATCAAAAATTTCTCGCTCTTCTGTAGTGGAGTCAGGATCGATATCAATAGGCAGTGGATTGATCATGACATAAGTCAACTTTTCATACTCCAACACAAGGCGTATGTTCATTTCCCATTCGAAATAGTTCTCGGCTTCTTTTAGCTTATAGGAATCCAAAAGTTTCATCAATGGATTAGCGGTAGCCATCTACAAAACAACATTTTTGAGTAGCAGAATAATTTTCATTTCAAAAGTGATAACACTAATTGATTATGGAATTTTAAATCTATTAGTGTCCTCCCACTACTTTACATAATTCTGTAATCTCCTTTAACGGAAAATAGAAATTTTACTATTAAAATTTCACAGCGGGGAGTGGATCCCATGACATTTACTCCAGCCTCACACTAATGACGATATTGGCCTTTGTAAACTCATTAGGTAGACCTCCAAGGTCAATCACTTCATGTGACTCCTGGTTTAGTCCTGAACCATTTCTTATCCTCACACTAATGACGATATTGGATTAAGACGTGTTCTAGGTGTATTCTTGTCAATGTGCACTAATGAGCTTCGTATGTACACCCTCACACTAATGACGATATTGGATGACTACGTTAACTCATCACGCTACATCTAATATTTTACCAGAGCGACCTAAGTTCCGAGCACTTATACCCTCACACTAATGACGATATTGGATATAAGTAGTAAGAACACATTCATCTCCGTATTGACAAGATGGACCATCCAATAATGCTCCAACATTATTAATACTATTACTTAAATAAAGTAATCACCTAACCATGGGAGATTTATGACAATCAAGTCATTAACTTAATTAGGTCAAAGTTTTAATTTAAAACATGCAAATACATATCCAATATGTTTTATGCATAATTAAAATAAAATTACTATGGCATAGATTAAAAAATATGGGTGTATTTTTAAAATTTATAATGAAATACTATATTCCATTACTAGTGTATAGGAAAAAATCAGGATTGAATCGGAGTCCAAAAACTCCCGAACGAACGAAAACAAAATTGTTGCGGGCGTACGCGTGTGCTACAGTGTGCGCGCGCATTGTGCACTAACAGCAACATATTTTTTTTTTCATTTTACTTTTCATTTCCTTCAGCTCACATTCCAGTGTGCTGAAGGAATTAAGGTCTTCGACCCTAATTCATTCTGGCCTTCCCTAAACACTTCAAAAACACCCAAAATTAATTTTTAATTTAAAAACCAATATTAACACATGTTATAGCATAAAAATCAAGTTTTTCAAAATATCAAATATTTTTCCAAAAACATAAATTTATTCTAAATACGCATTTGCGTAAATTTTGAATCCAATACATAAACCATTTTAGAATCCTAATTAGAAATGTCTCATGAATAATTCTAGTTCACCTAAAGGTGGTCAAGTGAATCTAGAATGGTAGCCATAGCTCTAAGCTTTAATCTAGAGTTCCAAACTCTTATTAATTGTTTCATGTCCGACATGAACATCTTCGACCTAAATTATAAGCATGTTGTATTTATACTTCTAAAGTATCCTAACACAATTGATTAGTCTTATTCAACATTAAGCTATGTGATCATGCATCTAATATACAAATAAACATAGCTTAGGAGAATATCAAACTTTACCTAGTAAGCTTGATGCAATATCCAATCTACCTCTCCTTTGTTGAATTGTTGGAGAACCTCCAAGGTGTGCAAGTTTGACTTCAAGATCCAATCTTGTTTCCAATGCTTCCAAGCTTCACTTCAAGATCCAATCTTGATTTCTCCTAGATGAAATGTTGTAGAGACCTCACAAGCTTCTCTAAACACTTCTCTAACTTAGGCTAATGTCTCTAAGAATTTGCTTATGCTTATTAATTTTCTTGTAATTAAAACCTTCCTAAAGCTTGCTATTTATAGCAAAACTTAGGCAATTTTTAATTAATAAAAGTTGTAATCAACTTTTAAGTGGGCTTAATCTAATTTGTCCAAATATATATAATTAGGTGTGACTAATCTCCATTGTCTCCCACTTTAATTTAATCCAATTAAATCAAGCCAAGGATTAGGAAATGGATTAGTTAAATGTTTGCCACCTTGATTTAATCCAATTAAATCAAGCCAAAACCACCTATTATTATATACTTACAATTATCATAATATCCTCAAATGGTAAAGATAATTATGATTTTACAATTAAGCTCTTGTGTAATTATTGAATTAATCCAATTAGGTCAAAGTAAATAATCAATGTTATCCAATAACACTTGATTATCTTAGTTGATAATTATAATATCGAGTATTATCTTTTATCAAAATTAATCGGCTACTCAAGTGCTCAACGAGTACACTTCATATTGGGACTCTCTAAGTTCAGACATGTTCGTCATATAAGCCTAGCTAATATGTACGCAATTCGGCCACCTCCGAATTCACGAAGAACACGAACGACCTTTCTGAACTATACAAGTCGAGGTCATCACATATGTTTAACAATCCCTCCATCGTAGGCTATCCGAGTTGTTCTGAGGAAACATAGAATACACCGTCAAGTTTCCAAGGCGCACATCTCATGTCGACATATCCACGATTCTTTAAAACGAATGTGATCCACCTTAGGTGATTGGCTTTGGCCAAAGTCTTTAAGAATCGTGACTTAACTCACATGGATACCTAAACCCCTTATAGTACACATATGGGCCGACGGATCCTATCTTGCTTCGTACTTGATTACTGAGTGCATCGGTCCACACCCAACGAACATCTAGAGGCCAGACCATGAAAGGTTTCTGACATACATGGCATCAAAGTGTGGAGGATCTCACACAAAATCAATGCTATCATATAGTCAAAGGATTACATATGCTACTCGACTCGAGGAGATTCCTATTGACGGTGGTGTGTACTTCCAACTATTAGGAATCACTTATGAGTCATTCAGTATTCGCTTCTACGAATACCTACATGTCTATACGAGTTTCCAAAACTCATGGTACATCAAGTTAAACCATTGGAACTCCAATTCCAACATACGACATATGCTAGTCTTCTAGGTTATAGAAATTCGACCGTTATTCCAAAACCAATGACTGAGAATATTTACTTTAAGAATAGTTTACACCTAGTGTCAAGAATATTCTAAGGTCGATGTCATTCTTAGCATATCTATACATCAATCTAATACGCATAACGACAATACCATTATAAGGTATGAAATGAAAAATGTAGTTATTTTATTAATAAATAATAAAATGTACAAATCGGATTGACACTTCAAGCACCAACTTCATCAGTCCCAAGTATCATTGGCTATTTCACACATGGAAATTCTCATAAATTCAGTGGAGCACACAACGTCATGAATGGCATTGATTGTCTTGTTTTTCCTATTGCTAGCATCAAATTCATCATTAGTCCAAGTCAGTTTGTCTTTAGGTAAATAGACCTCATCAACCATAACTACATGAGGTTTCCACTCATACTCTATTGTCATCCAGACCCTCTCATCTAAGGATTTAAGGAACGCTCTCATGTGAACCTTCCAATGTAAATATTCAGTCTCATCGAAGAGTGGGGGACAATTTAAAGGTTGGCTTCTTTCCATATCTAAATGGGTCAAGGATCGCTGTCAGTCTCTGATACCAATTGAAAATTCGTATTTACCCTAGGTTCTAACCCTATTGGAATTAAAATAATAATTAACACCAGTCCTAAATATTATTACTATGGTTTTTCAACAAACACCCTTAAGTCTAAGCAATTATAATATAAAACTGAAAGTAAAATCAAAAACACAAAATTTACACAAGTATTTTGGTGACGAAGTGGAAAACCCATGCAAATAAAAAACCACTCTAGGTATCTCGACTACCAGCCCAAAATCCACTATAATAAAGAAAAACTTACAGTGATGGTAAAAGACTTATGGCGCCAACTCTACCGAATCTAGCACCTCTAGACTGCAAGAACTCGAAAAACTCTTAGAGCCCATACCACTGTTTTCTACAGAACCTCTGAAGTCTATGAGTGGATCAACTCTGCAAGCTCTAAATATCGGTACTCCGACTACCAATCTTCCTCCTTGAGAACTCTGAAGGTTTAGGAAATTGGGTTTGGTTGTGTTAATGGTAAATCAAAGATCGGTATCACCAAGGAAATGAAGACAAGAGATTCAAAAGAGTCTTCAAGGTGATTAACATGAAGGTTGAAAAGTTAAGAATGTTTTTGGTTCAAATGAATATGTTTTCAATACTGGGTAAGGTGGCTATAATGCTTTATATATAGGTAGGGCAAGAGTTAGGTTTTCCAAGTGCAAAATGGGTTTGAAAACGCGTCCAAAATAGTTCACTTACGTATGGGCATTCGAACGCCACTCGAACGCGTGTCGAACGCGTGCTCTCTGGAAAGTTTCGTTCGAACGCATACTCAAACACTCCACAAACGCAAACTCACTAAAATATTTCGTTCGAACGCACTACGCACGGGAACCTTCTTCCAAGTTTCATTCGAATCCGAACACAAACATGACACTAACGCTATTCATTCGAACGCTTTAACAAACGCAGTGCAAATGCATGTTTGATCTCTATGCACAGCTTTGCCAAATACCAATTCAATTGCATTAAGATTTTCAAGACTTATTACGACTCAATTGAACTAATTTTGTTACGGATATTGCCAATAAAAATGGAACTAATAACAAAAAAAAACAAAACAAAACTACAATGATCACATGAGAGAAATTTTTCAAGTTTATCCCAATCTTAAAACTACTGTAGGTGACGCCATCATTTAAATCGAAAATATAGGCCTTTGTAGAGCCCATGAAAAAATACCATAAATTGTTTAAAACTTAATTCACATATTTGGAATGTTAATAAAGAGAAATTAACGAAAGAAATATTGACTTGGCAAGTTATTATTAAAGATGCCAATCAGTTTAGTGTCGTCTTGATTATGTAATCAGAAACAAAAGTCATTTTATATTCCATACTAAATGATTTAAGATTCTGAATTCCGATCGAAATTTTAAATTTTTTAGATAAAGAATCGGGATTGAAACAATATCAAAAATCATCCTAAATTTCAATCTGATTTTTTATTCGGGATTGAAATTAGAAATTTTTTATCATTGTTATTTCTTATAGATATAAAAATTATATTCCAACACATATCCCATCCTTTCACTTTTCTATATTTTAGTTCTCTAATTCTTTATTTTGCATTTCACACACTTAATTCATATACAGACACACATTAGGCTCCACGAATTATTCTATAAAAACATCATTTTCTACCAGTTTCGTAGTGAAATTGTGCTACCTAAAGTACACAAACTGTGTACGGGCACGTATCACACATGCATTAGGACATCTACACCATCTCACTACGCAATATCAAAATAATGCTACAAAATCTTATCACAAAATTATACTCGGGCGCCATTAAACCAGCTTCTTTTGGGTCTGCTCATGGTGAAGCTTTCCAGATCAGAAACAGCACAACCATTATCAACGATCAAGAAATCCATGATCTTGGCGATTTGAACAACCTTGGAGAGGACAAGATCGTCGGTGACAAGAACAAGATTAATATCACAGATAACAGTGGCAGAGAAGGGATCCAGAAGATGTTTCAAGAAGCCACTACCCAAGATCAAGAATTCAATGACTGGGGTGAATTAAGTAGTGTTGCTGAGGCAGACGAATTTGACGACAAGATCAAAGAGCTGGGGGCATCTGCAAACCAATCATTGTGATGATGTACCAGGGTGCTGACGGTGATGTTGGTGCAACCATGGACGAGGATGATCTTTTGGCTGGTGCAGGAAGTGGTTCTGACCCCAAAATCAAAGATGATGTTCAAGATACACCAAGACACAAGGTTGTGGATGAGGAACATAGAAAGAAGGTTAAAATGAAGGATCCAGATTCAGTTCTGTTTCATTTGGGTTCACCAAGGCAGCAAAATCTTCATCAAAACTTGGGCTTTGATTGTCATAGCGGTGCTTCATCTTTGTCTTCGTCCACTTCGGCTGCAAATAAATTCTCTTCAACGGATGTATTTGCTCAATGTTTACATGTCCTAGGTGAGATTCAAAGGAAAAAGTTTGAGAATTTCCTCAGAAAAGAAGAAATGACAGACGCGCAGAAGCTGTTCGATGAAATGCCGGAGAAGAACAAAATCCAAGATTTGGGTTCTTTGTGGATCTTTTGTTATATAAGCTCTCAAGTTATTGAGTCATCGCCATATGTGGCGATTGTGGGGTTGTTGGGTGAATTGGTTGAATTTTCAGGCAGCGCTAAACAGTTTAGGGGTCAAATTCCAGTGAGAAATCAAACGGACGACAACATCAAAGTCATGGGTAAGAGAGGAAACAGTCAAAAATAAGGCAACAAGAACTTTAAGAGACGATTGCGAGACGAAGATGCTCCTGAAGATATGGATAATGAAATTGATGCTTTTATCAAACAGAATGATGCCATTCCTTTGGATGTAAATGGTGATGTTGGGGGCTCAGATGAAGATAATGATTATCCAGTGTTTGATTTTGAGGATTCTGAAGATGATGAAGATAAGGAAGAGGATGCTCGAGATACTGGAATGGCTGCAAAGATTAAAAGGCATAAAAAATATTTGCAGGCAAAGTATGGTGGTGTTGAGGATGAGATGCATGATGATGAAGAAGATGATAAGGAAGAGAACAATGACTTGGCTGGAGTGGAATATGTTGAAGACATTTACAAGTTCTACAAGCTTGTTGAGAATGAGAGCAGGCCTAGCAACTACATCCATACACAAAGTGAGATTACTAAAAGGATGAGAGCCAAGAGCAAATTTGTTGAGTTCTTTGGCAACTTCTATCCTTCTACCAGCTGTCAATTGAGGCAATAGCAAATTTGTGCTGCTCAAGAGACACTTGGGAATTGGGGAAAGTACCCACTATAATTCTTATGATAATATTTTCTTTGATCGTTTTATAACCTTGAGGACAAGGTTCTTTGGATGGGGAAGGTAATGTTACACATTCACAGCTTTAGCAGATGATAATACTCTTGTAACAGAATTTGTAACTAACTCAGCTATAAATAACAAGCTGAGAGCAGAAATAAAGCAATCAATCATTCTCAAAGTAACTTGTAAAAAGTTTGGAGAGTTTTGTAGGTTTCATCTCGAATTAAAACCTAACAGTTTTTGTATGTTTTTTTCTCATTCATGTTTTGGCCTATCTCAAATCATATAATACTTCCATAGCCCACATGCCTAAAATCTAAATTCGACCTTGTCCATTTGCGTGTCGTGTCGTGCTGATGTGTCTTGACGAAGTATGTTATGCCTATGGACACGTGTCATCTCCGCGGGCCTCACAGGTAGCCCAGCCTGTTGGCCACCTTAAGGCACCTGAATTCTCACTATGGACCTTTATAATCCCAATCATTTACATATAATCTAACACTAATCTAATTTATTTAACATGCAATGCACTTTTTTTTGGAAATGTTGGAAACCCCGCCACCAAACTACCTATTATGGGTCGTGACGTAGGTAAAATCTCCGGCTGCCCCAGACTCTTACAAGAAACACACCCTCTAGATTCGAACTCAGAACCTCAAAGTGAGATCATTGATCCTACACCATCATCAAGCCGCAATAACCAATCTCATTATAAAATTGAATGCATAGCATAAATAGGAGACTTTTGAACATATTCCACTCATAGGGCTCGTCGATCAATACTTCATGGTACGACAAATATTATATGAAACGTACAAAAAGTTTATGTTTGTCTGAAAGCAAACAACTACATCTAATAGTCATTTTTCCACTACTAACTTAAAGTACCAAAAGAACTTTTACATGTACTTCACACAGGTAACACTAAAACCAGTAATATTCTCCATCTGTATCAGTACTAGAACCAACAGTATTGTTTTAATCTTCGAAGATTCAACACCAGAATTAACTAACAACTCATCACTTTCCTCCTCACTCCCATTGAAATTCAATAGACTCTTAATATCTTTATTGATTTTTGTGCCTTGAAATATAGAGGAATGCTGGGCGAGGAGCTGCCGCTTTAGCCTATGCTTGCTTCTCATCTGGATCTAGTCAATTGGATGAACTGTGACTATCGGGTGCCTCTAGCCATGCTCCTCAAGGTATGGAATGTTCAAGATCTCACCTTGAGGTCATGAGTTTAAATTTAGGGAGTACATTTTGTTGACGGTCGATTTTGGTCTCAGGGTAATATAGGAATATCACTTCCGAGGTAATCCTCCTTCAATAGTGAATTTGTTCGGTTATGGGGGAGCCGAAAGAAAATTTAGCAAAAGATAGATAAACATACCAATCAACAAGAAGATCTAACGTGGTTCGGTGGATTTGGGTCCGACCTACGTCCACGGACACAAACAGGATGATACTTTTATTACTCAAGCACCCTTTTCAGGTCTCTTTTTGTTTTCTACAAGTCAGAGCTTGATGATTCAGATGCCATTACACATTCTCTGCCCTCCTATTTATAATAGTACAGAAATCAGACTCCTATTCGTATAAGAATTCCTGGTCGAATCAGTGTTCTCCTATTGTAAGGATTCCTAGTCTAATATTGCTTTCACTTTTCTTCCTTTTTGGATTCTGACTCATTACTTTTCCTCGTGAAAGTAGGATAACTTGTTTATCTTATCCGCAAGAATAGGGTGTCATCTTCTGGGGCACGTCTTGATATCTGGTCGGTCTTAATGAGGTCGGTCATGATAGTCTTTTGAACTGAGATTGCTGTTGTCGACCTGATAGTGCTCGGTTTATCTGAACAAAAGTGATCGGTTACCGGTCTTCATGAGGTCGGTCTATATATGTTGTGGTCGGTTTGAAACCGTAAGGTGCTTGTTCTTTTATTGCAAAGTGGTCGGGTTGACTTTAATGATCTCACCCAAGCAAGGAATTACCCTCCTATCCTCGTCGTGCTGCTTTAAATGTCATATTACCTGAAAACACCATCAACATCTGTCCCCTAGTTCTCGGTTCCAACGAGTGTATATGTTGGTGCCGGGAACTATATAAAGATGGTGTGCCGATTTATTCTGTTGGAGGTCGACCCGGTTCTAAAGTGTTCTGTCACCTCTTTTCAAGCACCTTTTCTTGAGACGCGCAGCAGTAATGTCTGTTTAAATGCCCATCAAATCATCTTTAGGGTTTCTTCTAATTTCGACACTTTTCAAACATCCGTCGGGTTCCCGCCAAAAAGGAAGCGAATCGACCGTGTAGAGGCGTCTTCACAGTGCGCTGATCTCAACCGTCTGTTTAATTTTGGCAGACCTCCTTTGCGGTTGATACTTAGCGTTCATCCGGGTTTCTTATTTTGATCCAACGGCCACGAGCGTCCTGATCATGACTATAGGAGGACGAGGCTTTCACTGTGCAATCCTTTTGGCAATTTTTTCTTTCTACCTGTAAACGTTTCCTTGTTCCACCCATGACTCGTTCGACTCAATGCTATTGGAGTTTCTTTCAACCGTGGATTTTCTTTCTCTCTCTCCGCTGTGACCTGTGAACATAAGGGACGGGCAAACCGCACTGTACAACCTTTAACCTTTCCGAAAAGAACAATTAAGTCTTCTGAACGACCTCTTCGCAGTTGTGTGTTGTGAATCTGTTGTTATTTTTTAATGTTGCTAGGGAAAGATTTATAGCTTGTTGGTTTTTGCTTAGGGCACTTAGAACCCACCTGCCTAGTTGAGACAGCGGCTCTGAGTATTTTTAGTTATAGACTGATTCCCCCTTTCTTTTCCATTTCTTCGAATGTCAGGAATGTCTGACAACAAATCTTCCTCTTTAAAATCTGCTAAACCCTCGACTCCCCCTGCTGAAGAGCTTTCCTCGGGTTCGGGGGCACCCAGTGTGGAAGACCTTGATATTACCCCTACCCCTTCTGAAGTTGAGCAAGATACTTATCACCAGAGGGTCCCCCGGAGGGATCCAGAGCCCGGTGATCTTGATAGCTCGGCTCTGGATATGAATCGGCCTTCCAAGATAACTGAGGACGATCTAGCGCTGCTGCGGCAGCGATACGATATTCCAATAGATATTGCCCTCGAAGTTCCCGGCCCGATGGATCGTGCTAGTCAACCTGATGAGGGCTCGGTGGCACTTCTTCCTGCTTTTTTCGAGTGTGGGCTGCGACTGCCGATGCAACGTTATTTCGCTTGGATGCTGGCCGAGATGGAGATTGCTCCTTGTCAACTGAGTCTGAACAGCTGGCGGATTTTGGCCGGCATGCATGTGGTCTGGCAACGAACGGGGTTTAGCGAGCATTCTCTCGAAGAAGTGAAGAGATTATACCGGCTGAAAGCTAACCCTAGGTCGCACCACGGATGGTACTACCTCTCTGCGTATGCTGATTCTTCCAACGTCGTCCGTAAGCTCCCCGACTCCAACAAAAACTTCAAAGATCTTTGGTTTTGGGCCACAGGAGATTGGGGACGGGTCCTGCGATTTTACTTAGAGGACGTCTCGGTCCCGGACATCTTCAGAGCGGGAGGTTAGGAGTTTTAATACCCCCCCCCCTTTTTTTTTTAGGTTCTCTTCGATCTTCTCTATCCAATCTGCAGCCGAATTCCCTGATGATTGGTGGTTTCCTCCTTCCGCCATTGTCTCACTACGCGAGTTGCTTTTTGTTAATTCCCCACAGACGGCGCCAACTGTTGACGGTGGATTTTGGTCTCAGGGTAATATAGGAATATCACTTCCGAGGTAATCCTCCTTCTATAGTGAATTTGTTCGGTTATGGGGGAGCCGAAAGCAAATTTAGCAAAAGATAGATAAACACACCAATCAACAAGGAGATCTAACGTGGTTCGGTGGATTTGGGTCCGACCTACGTCCACAGACACAAACAGGATGATACTTTTATTACTCAAGCACCCTTTTCAGGTCTCTTTTTGTTTTCTACAAGTCAGAGCTTGATGATTCAGATGCCATTACACATTCTCTGCCCTCCTATTTATAATAGTACAGAAATCAGACTCCTATTCGTATAAGAATTCCTGGTCGAATCAGTGTTCTCCTATTGTAAGGATTCCTAGTCTAATATTACTTTCACTTTTCTTATTCCTTTTTGGATTCTGACTCATTACTTTTCCTCGTGAAAGTATGATAACTTGTTTATCTTATCCGCAAGAATAGGGTGTCATCTTCTGGGGCACGTCTTGATATCTGGTCGGTCTTAATGAGGTCGGTCATGATAGTCTTTTGAACTGAGATTGCTGCTGTCGACCTGATAGTGCTCGGTTTATCTGAACAAAAGTGATCGGTTACCGGTCTTCATGAGGTCGGTCTATATATGTTGTGGTCGGTTTGAAACCGTAAGGTGCTTGTTCTTTTATTGCAAAGTGGTCGGGTTGACTTTAATGATCTCACCCAAGCAAGGAATTACCCTCCTATCCTCGTCGTGCTGCTTTAAATGTCATTGTGCCTGAAAACACCATCAACACATTTTTTGTAAGAATTTAGGACAACCGAAGATTTTACCTGCTCCGCTTAAACCCGTAAGGGGTGGTTTTACCGTGAGGTTTCTGACGATTCCAAAAAAAAAAAAGTAATGTTGGCCGGTCCCATTAAATTAACCTTAATAAGTTGTTTCAATTATAAAGATTTTTGACTTGAGTAGTTTGACTTGAAATTAATTGAGGTTAAGAAAAATTATTTATATTGATTTATCTACTTTCTCTGCTCTTTAAAAATAAATTCATCCACCCACTTTTATATTTATTTAATGAGTTATTATCGTTTCACTTATTTATAAATTAAGAAATAATAAACAAGTATAATAAGTATTAAAATATAATATTTTACTAATAAATTTTATATTTTACTTACATTTTATTATTCTTTTTCTTTTCTTTTTATAAAATCTTATATTTTATTACTATTTATTTACAAAATATTATATTTTATTATTGCTGTAAAATATTATACACTTAATACTTCTTACTAGAAATTTGGATTGGAGTTTGAGGAAGTATGGTAAAATAAATAATGATATTTAGAAAGAAGTGTAAATAAAAGGTATGACTATTGATAATTATTTGATAAAACAAAATAATTATCAATAATCATTTTTTTTTATAATTATTTAGTTAAAATAAATAATCACTTAACTCAAAATAAATCTTTTTTTCCCCTTTCAAAATTCCCATAAAACCCGAAATCCATTTTTTAAAAAGAAAAAAATGAAGAACAAGAAAAACCTACTATTTTTAAGCTCAGTTTAAGCGTAACTCAGCTTCCAATTAATCGAAAATATAAAACTAAAAAACACTATTTTTTTCTTAATTAATAATCACTGAAAATCCTCTTGTTCTTGATCCTCAGTAGTATAGCTCAAGCTTCATCCTTCGTTCATGGATTGAACTTTTCTGGGTTTTTTTTTTTAATTGATTGATTGATTTATTTTTAAGGATAGGCTTTGATTTTCAGTTGATTGAGCTTAAAAAAGCAAATGGATTTTCTCTAAAACTCTCAAAAAAATAAAAATCAAAAATAAAAATAGAAACTTTAGGGTTTATAAATGGAAGCAACAGCAATAAGAGCAGCAGTAACTACAGCAACTCCTGGAGTCACTGTTGTGGGATCCGTTGCTCCATCTGGGTTCCACATAGCTCCAAGATCCGACAACCCGAATCCGAAACTGAACCCGACTCAGACATCCGCTTCGCCTGCTCCTCCTCCTCCTCCGGCGACGCAACCTGCTATGCTAAACTCTGCCAAGACGCCAAGTGATCCTCTATGGTGTTTAAACTGGATACCTGTATGCTTTTTAACTTACTAGAGGAGTTTTTACTTGTTAGTTAGTTTTGTTGTTGGCGTTAGACATTAGTGTTAAGGTATTTGAGGGGTTTTTTGACTCGTTTAAGATTCTCTATATTGTTTGACTTTCCTATTTTTCTATATTGGCTACCTTATTTCCCAAAAAAATATTTCTAGCTTTGAATAATATTTGTGCTTTTAGTTGCTAAAAACAGTTGTTTCTTGTATTACTCAATGTATGTATAAGACGAATGCTTAATTAGGTATTTTATGGGATTGTGAGTATTTTGACCTTTTGTGTTTCCATGCATAAAATTATTAGTTGGTTTGATGGTTTATTTACATTATCTTGGTGCGGGTGAATCAAACATATATTGCAATGTTGCCACTTGACCACTTCCGGTTACTGATCTTGTAGGAATTTTCTGTTTGTAGGTGAACGGGTTGCCTGCCCTGTTGGTGCCAATTTTACACCGCATATTATTACTGTTAATACTGTAGGAAACGCTTTCCTGGCGCAGCGGAAGCAATTAGGTACACGGATTGACCTTGAAAAATTTTTGTCTTCCATTCCTTAAAGCCGAATGGAACCAGCACTTATACTGAAGTTTTGCTTCTGTTTCGGACAAGATCTCATCCCCGGAATACGCGTGAAACGGTCCCCGAACAGCCCCCGAACTGCAGTGAATTATTGGACTGTTTTACACACGTTACACACGCGAACTGCACCCAAACCAACCCCTGATTTGCGTGACCTGCTGTAGCGTTTTAGGTCTGATTTTTCCACTCAAAAACAATCATAACTCAGCCCCAAAAGGTCCCCAAGGTGTTTCCCAAAACCCGAATTAAAACGAAACAAAATGAGTCTCGAATCAACCAAGTGATTCACGGCAATGGGCAGTAAAATTGTCCCAATGCCGTGAGATGGAGATGAAAAGAATAATATGTTTTGTTCAACGCCACAAGATCTTCCGAGCTATATCTCGTTACCAACGGAAAGTAGTGTGGGCTACACACACAAACAAATCCCTAAACGTTTTAGAAATTAAATCACACATTAATAATATTTTTCTTATTCTTGTTCTTCAAAATTGTTTCTCAACTTTTGAGAGAATTGTGAAGAAGAAGAAGGTGGCTAAGGTTTGGAATGAGAGCACTACTCAAAAGAAAATCAAGTTTTCATTTTATACTTAGGTCAATTTTGTTTCACTCGAACAAAACAACTAATCCCCTCCCTAAGGTAGAATTCGGCCAAGGCTAGGATTTTTGGATTAAATTTTGTTTCCAAAATAAACAAATCTTATTCCTTATACATCAAGGAATTCGGCCATGCCCTTTATTTCTTCATTAATTTTGTAACAATATTATTTACTTTCCATAAAGTCAATATATATTACAAATTAAATGTATGATTAATATTTTGAAAGTCATTACTTCCAAAATTAAATCAAGGGTTTCTAAAACCCATAATATAAAAATTACAATCTTAGCCTTATTAAATTATATCATATATATAATTCAATATTTTATATTTAATAATTATCATATAATTATTAATACCATATATTAACTTTTAATGTATAGTTTCAAGTGTGACATAATTAATATTATTAGTCATATTAATAATATTTATTATTTTGTGAGTATATAATTAGACTATCCAATTATATTAAATCCGCTATAGTAAATCGAGCTAGCACGGGGACCAAATGGACCCACGGTTCCGAGCTCCAATAATCTCGAAATATTAATTAAGCTCTTAATTAGATATTCCGAATTATTAACTCCGGGTTATTCCACTAAAAACCCGAAGTTGCACTCTTGTTGCCGCAGATGAAATATTAAGTCGAACTAAGTCGTTGTCCATCGATATAGTCATTACATACGAATTGATCATTCACGAGTATCTTGTAATTAGAGCCGGGTCATAATGTCTGTTATACCCCTCTAATTATTTTTACCTTAAGTACCATTGATTCTCTAATGAATGATTTATTCATAACTATTATGAATATTAATCTTTCTGTTCGTAATAGAAAGACTTGAGTGTTCAAATCGTTCAAGTACCGAATCAACCCTTAAGAAAGATACTCATCTACTTCTCGCAAGAAGGAGTGAACTCCATGTCTATGTAAAACGTTCCCAGCTACAAAACAAACTGTGCCTCCAAAGTACGTAGCTATTGGTCAGGACTGCTACACCAACCTCACCTTTGTAAATCAAAGGACACAACCTGTCATGCAGGAGTTCGTAGTACACTCAGGATTAAGATCAATCCATATATGACCATCAAGTAGATTAAAATGACTTTCTTTGCTTAACGGATATTATAAGAATGTCATTTCTATCTGGGTCCAGTCCTATATGATCGCATCATACAAGGTGCCTCCATTCTCATGTCTCTACATGGACGATCCGGATTAAGATCGCCATACAAATATAGAATAGACCGCAGCTATAGATAAACCACAAACAAAGTACCCGCTTTGTTTGCTCTCTATGGACTATTTAAGATTACTAACTTCAGACTTAAATCCTCTTGTATATGACACTCATACACTAAGTCTGAAGGTACATAAGTAATCTAGGGTATATAAGAAGATATATAATATGCGAAAATTAAACAAATAATTTGATAAATGAATAATGCATCGTTTTATTTCAAAACACATGAAACTGTTTACATAACATGTAGCTCTAGGGCATACATCCCAACAATCTCCCACTTGCACTAGAGCAAATGGGACATGTCACGTAATCCTAGACCATCTAGGTGACCTTCAAAAACATTAGCAAGCAAGGTCTTTTTAAACGGATCAGCAAGGTTCTCTGCGGATGCAATCTTTGTGACGGTAACGTCTCCTCTCTGCACTATCTCTCTGATGAGATGATATTTCCTCTCTATATGCTTTCCTCTCTTGTGGATTCTTGGTTCTTTGGAGTTTGCCACCGCTCCACTATTATCGCAATAGAGGGTGAGTGGTCTATCCATATCTGGAACAACTTCCAGATCTCCCAAGAATTTACGGAGCCAGACTGCTTCCTTAGCCGCTTCACAAGCCACTACATATTCAGCCTCCATGGTGGAGTCAGCAATACAAGATTGCTTTATACTCCGCCATACAATAGCCCCACCATCTAGGGTGAACACTGATCCAGATGTAGATTTCCTGGAATCAACATCTGTCTGAAAATCAGAGTCTGTATATCCCCTAAGGATCATATCCTCACCGGAATATACAAGCATATAATCTCTCGTTCTCTTAAGATATTTGAGAATGTGTTTCACAGCCACCCAGTGAACCAATCCTGGGTTCGACTGAAACCTAGTGACTACTCCCACTGCAAAACAGATGTCTGGTCTCGTGCATAACATGGCATACATGAGACTACCAACTGCTGTGACGTATGGGATATGTCTCATTTCCTCAACATTCTGAGGTGTCTTAGGAGACTGTTCCTTCGACAAATGAATTCCATGCCGATAAGGCAGATTGCCTTTCTTGGAATTCTGCATCCCAATTCGCACAAGGATCTTGTCGATATAGGATGCCTGAGACATAGCTAACAGTCGTTTCTTACGATCCCAAAGTATCTGGATCCCAAGAACATAATTGGCCTCTCCCAAATCTTTCATTTGGAATTGGTCAGCTAGCCAGTTTTTCACGTCTGATAATATCCTTACATCATTCCCAATGAGTAAAATATCATCAACGTATAAAACAAGAAAAACCACCTTCCCATCAATGAAACGCTTGTATACACAAGGCTCATCAACATTCTGCTCAAAATCATAAGACTTGATTGTTGTGTCAAATCTTATATTCCAAGATCGAGATGCCTGCTTGAGTCCATAAATGGACCTTTGCAGTTTGTAAACCTTTTGCTCTTGACCTTGGGCGATGAACCCTTCTGGTTGTATCATATAGATACTTTCATCAAGATTTTCATTCAAGAATGCAGTCTTGACATCCATTTGCCAAATTTCATAGTCATAATATGCGGCAATGGATAGAAGAGTGCGAATGGATTTAAGCATAGCTACTGGCGAGAAAGTTTCCTCATAGTCAACTCCCTCTTTCTGGGTATAACCATTGGCCACTAGTCTAGCCTTGAAGGTCTGTACCTTCCCATCTGATCCCCTCTTCCTCTTGTATATCCACTTGCAACCTATGGGTTTCACCCCATCAGGTTGGTCTACAAGTTCCCAGACCGAGTTGGAGTACATGGACTCCATCTCTAGGTTCATGGCTTTGAGCCATTCCTCTTTGTCAGAATCATCCATTGCACTACTGTAGGTCAATGGATCATCTATGTCGTCGCTGGAGGCAACAACTTGTGCCTCTCCAACCCCTAGGTAGCGATCAAGTTGTCGTACGAGCCTCCCACTACGGCTAGGTGGTAGATCATTCTGACTAGGTAGCATCTGACTATCAGATGTTGAAGGTGTTATGTATTTGTCAACTTTCGTTGACGATGGCGTGCTGGTCAAACCAGTAAGTAACTCCTCGAGTAATATCTTACTATGAGGCTTGAACTCCCTCATATAGTCCTCCTCTAGAAACGTAGCATTTGTCGATACAAACACTTTGTTATCATCAGGACTGTAGAAGAATCCTCCCCTAGTCTCCTTAGGGTAGCCTACAAATAGGCACACCTGAGAACGTGGCTCCAACTTTGTAGTCTTATTCTTCAGCACATGTGCTGGACACCCCCATATGCGGAAATATCGTAAACTAGTTTTACGACCATTCCACAACTCTAAGGGAGTCTTAGGAACAGACTTAGATGGAACTACATTAAGGATATGCATTGCAATTTGCAGTACATATCCCCAGAATGAACTAGGTAGTGAGCTATAACTAAACATAGATTTCATCATGTCTAGTAGGGTTCGATTTCTCCTTTCTGCAACACCATTTTGTTGTGGTGTTCCAGGTGCTGTGAGCTGGGATACTATCACATGCTCAACTAAGAATTCCTCAAAATCTCTGTCGAGGTATTCCCCTCCACGATCTGATCGTAGAGTTTTGATTGTCTTACCTAATTGGTTCTCAACCTCAACACGATACTCCTTGAACTTTTCAAAGGTATCTGATTTGTGATGCATTAGGTAGACATACCCATATCTTGAATAATCGTCAATGAATGTGACGAAGTATTCATAAACCTCGGGCTTTTACATTCATGGTCCGCAAACGTCCGAATGTATTAGCTCTAGTGGTTGACTGGCTCTTATACCTTTTCCAGTAAAAGGTCTCTTGGTCATTTTTCCTTCTAAACAGGATTCAAAAATTGGTAAAGTCCCGAGCTTTAACTGGTTTAAGGCTCCGTTCTTTATCAATCTATTTATCCGGTCAAGGTTGATGTGACCAAGTCTAAGATGTCATAGATATGTGTCATCGTGAGAAATCTTTGGCCTTTTTGTTTTAGGTTTTTCAACCTTAAACATTTCAGTGTTGAGCAGTGACCTATGTGTTAACGTCTTAACACATACAAGTTATTTTCTGAGTTTCATGTGCATATAGTTAATCCATTTCTACCAATAATAACCAAATTGCTATTAAAAGAAACTGAATAACCATTATCCAATAGTCTAGAAACAGAAATCAGATTCCTGCGAAAACCAGGAATGAATAACACATTGTTCAAATTTAAATAACTATTATTATAAAATTTAAACTGGAAACTCCCACTGCTTTGCTTGCTAAAACGGCATCCCCTGTCCCGACCCTCATGGTTGTAATCACCTTCAGCAAGGTCCCTCCATGAATCAAGTAGCTGCAAAGAAGAACAAACATGGTTAGTGGCTCCAGAATCAACAATCCAAGCGGATTTATCATCCTCCACTAATAGAGATTCAATAACAAGTAAATCAGATTTACCTGTTTTCTTTTTCTCCTTCAGCTCAGCAAGGTATTTAGGACAGTTCCTTTTCCAATGCCCATTCTTGTCGCAGTGGAAACATTTTCTTTGGGCTTGGCATCCTTTGAGTCTTTCTTGTTCTTCTTTTTCATGGGCTTTCCTTAGCCTTTCCAGTGCTTTTCTTCTTCTTCTTTGCAGATTTAGAAGACTCGGCAACATTTTCCTCTGCACTGGACTTACGAGGATCCACAAGCATGGACTCGTAATGGGTGAGCTCATTAAGCAGTTGGGTCAAAGTAAAAGACAACTTGTTCATAACATAGTTGCTTTTAAACTGCAGGAAACTCTTCAGAAGAGTTTCCATAATCATGGTCACCTGGCTACGCGGTCAATACGAGCTCCATGGGTTTCAGCAGTGTTGAGAAAAGTCATCATCCTTAAGACGTGCTCTCGGACTGATGTCTCATCCTTCATCCTAGCAGTCATTGCTGAGACCATGGCCTCATGGCGTTGACGCTCCGAAGGCTGCCCAAACATGCCCTGCAATGACTCCATCATCTGAGATGCTAGAGCCATAGGTTCATGCTTGCAGCAAGAACCTCAGACATCCCTGCTAGCAAGTAGCAGCGGGCTTTCTCATTTGCTGCGACCCATTTCTGGTAGGTATCGCGCACAGCTTGGCCAGAATTTCTGGCCGGCTCAGGAGGACGTTCCTCCGTCGGGACAAACTTTAGGTCTTCACAGACCAAGATAGCGTTCATGTTACTTTTCCAGTTAACATAGTTTTCCCCAGTTAATTTATCGTTTGAGAGTATGGAAATAATTGGAGAAACCATGGCTGAAAAATAAAATAAACATGCATTTAACATTCTTTCATCGCATATTAAAATCATCAAAGAATTTTGGCATAAAATTAGACATGATGCATGAACCATGAATAATGAATTAGAAACCTAAGAGAATTATTATGCCATGGAAACCTATCATCCCACAAGTAAGTGCCGCCGTAGGGTAGGTCAAGTACTCGCATGATAGATCGAGACAATCTCAGTCAATTTAATATATGCGGGAATAACTCGTATTCCTATATTAAACAACTACCGTTTTATTTGATCAATGAATTTTATTAACAGTTAATTATTCATTTGTGAGTGTAACCCGCCGTTTCGGGATTCTTTGACTTAACGAGTGAAGTGCCACCGTAGGGTAGGTCAGTTCACAAGATACATCTAGAATCTCTATCCTCTCGGAACCCAAACCTGATATTGACCCAAAATGGACACCATCCGTAGAGGGACGAAAATAAAGCCGTCTCGAGGCGCCTTTTGAATCTCACATTTTTGGACTAACAACGGAGATCTCGGGATATACTGTCGTATATCCCTCTCCCACTCACTATTTTAAAAATTAAGGTTTCTATCTAAAATATCTAATATTTTATTTTAACTAGTGTGGATAAATTTATGGCAGCTAAATCATAATTATTATTTACACTAGTTTGTCACTAGTTTGTCATAAGTGAGCTAATCAATTTTAACAATTAAAATTGTGTCACTAAAAATTCATTAGTCTCTACTAATAGATTTACTCTATTAACTAATTTAATTATAGTGGTATAAGTGAGCTATAATATTTTAACTCTTAAAATACTAGGCACTTAAGGGTCTAAAATCATGGAATTCTAAATGGTCAAAAATTCTAATTAAACATTTTAATAAATCTTAGTGTGTCATAAAATCCAATGGTACGTGGAATTGTATCCCCAGTGCAGACCATATTACCGTCCATTCGGAATCGGCTATGGAATTTATGTCCGGGTTTCCATCCTATATACCAATGGAATTTATTATGCACTAATTAAGCCCAATATATTAGAATTCAATTTTAAACCATAAATCCAATTAATCTAATTAATTGATTTTCATGCATATCATTTTCTAACTTAAACATTTTAAATTACATAAAATCATAATTTTATGTCTATAATGATAATGCATCTATGACATGTTATGGCAAGTAAAATGCATGAGTGAGCACCCTAAACTATATGACATGTTATTCAAACAATTCGAAATAAACACACATATAACAAAAAAAATTATTTTTTGCATTGACCGGGCTCGTATTTTTCCTAAACTAATCTAATTAGTACAAGAGATTCACCAAGGCATTCCTTGGTCTTCAAATCCCGCTCCAAAGTGGTGTTGGCTCCCTTTGCGACTTCGGTGTTCCAAAATACAAAAAAATTGAAACTTTACATTGAAAATTAAAATTACAACAAATGTAAACAATGGTCTTATGGCCTTACAACCCAAAAACAAAACCAACTACAAAAATAAGAGCCGGAAAAATTTACGACCAATGCAAAATCCATTCATCATATGAAATAACAAAACCATTCATCATAAGAATATCACAATGTGCCCACTCATCTAAACATGCATATCATATTTATAACTCATATAAATATATTAAAAACAGAAACTATAAATGAAAAAGTGAAGCGTTAAGAACACTTTTCAACCTCGCTCTTGATGCCAATTGTAGGAAACGCTTTCCTGGCGCAGCGGAAACGATTAGGCACACGGATCGACCTTGAAAAATTTTTCTGTCTTCCCTTCCTTAAAGCCGAATGGAACCAGCACTTATACTGAAGTTTTGCTTCTGTTTCGGACAAGATCTCAGCCCCGGAATGCGCGTGAAATGGTCCCCGAATAGCCCCCAAACTGCAGTGAATTATTGGATTGTTTTACACACGTTACACACGCGAACTGCACCCAAACCAACCCCTGATTTGCGTGACCTGCTGTAGCGTTTTAGGTCTGATTTTTCCACTCAAAAACAATCCTAACTCAGCCCCAAAAGGTCCCCAAGGTGTTTCCCAAAACCCGAATTAAAACGAAACAAATTGAGTCCCGAATCAACCAAGTGATTCACGGCAATGGGCAGTAAAATTGTCCCAATGCCGTGAGATGGAGATGAAAAGAATAATATGTTTTGTTCAGCACCACAAGATCTTCCGAGCTATATCTCGTTACCAACGGAAAGTAGTGTGGGCTACACACACAAACAAATCCCTAAACGTTTTAGAGATTAAATCACACACTAATAATATTTTTCTTATTCTTGTTCTTCAAAATTATTTCTCAACTTTTGAGAGAATTGTGAAGAAGAAGAAGGTGGCTAAGGTTTGGAATGAGAGCACTACTCAAAAGAAAATCAAGTTTTCCTTTTATACTTAGGTCAATTTTGTTTCACTCAAACAAAACAACCAATCCCCTCCCTAAGGTAGAATTCGGCCAAGGCTAGGATTTTTGGATTAAATTTTATTTTCAAAATAAACAAATCATATTCCTTATACATCAAGGAATTCGGCCATGCCCTTTATTTCTTCATTAATTTTGTAACAATATTATTTACTTTCCATAAAGTCAATATATGTTACAAATTAAATGTATGATTAATATTTTGAAAGTCATTACTTCCAAAATTAAATCAAGGGTTTCCAAAACCCATAATATAGAAATTACAATCTGGCCTTATTAAATTATATCATATATATAATTCAATATTTTATATTTAATAATTATCATATAATTATTAATACCATACATTAACTTTTAATGTATAGTTTCAAGTGTGACATAATTAATATTATTAATCATATTAATAATATTTATTATTTTGTGAGTATATAATTAGACTATCCAATTATATTAAATCCGCTATAGTAAATCGAGCTAGCACGGGGACCAAATGGACCCACGGTTCCGAGCTCCAATAATCTCGAAATATTAATTAAGCTCTTAATTAGATATTCCGAATTATTAACTCCGGGTTATTCCACTAAAAACCCGAAGTTGCACTCTCGTTGCCGCTGATGAAATATTAAGTCGAACTAAGTCATTGTCCATCGATATAGTCATTACATACAAATTGATCCTTCACGAGTATCTTGTAATTAGAGCCGGGTCATAATGTCTGTTATACCCCTCTAATTATTTTTACCTTAAGTACCATTGATTCTCTAATGAACGATTTATTCATAACTATTATGAATATTAATCTTTCTGTTCGTAATAGAAAGACTTGAGCGTTCAAATCGTTCAAGTACCGAATCAACCCTTAAGAAAGATAATCATCTACTTCTCGCAAGAAGGAGTGAACTCCATGTCTATGTAAAACGTTCCCAGCTACAAAACAAACTGTGCCCCCAAAGTACGTAGCTATTGGTCAGGACTGCTACACCAACCTCACCTTTGTAAATCAAAGGACACAGCCTGCCATGCAGGAGTTCGTAGTACACTCAGGATTAAGATCAATCCATATATGACCATCAAGTAGATTGAAATGACTTTCTTTGCTTAACGGATATTATAAGAATGTCATTTCTATCTGGGTCCAGTCCTATATGATCACATCATACAAGGTGCCTTCATTCTCATATCTCTACATGGACGATCCGGATTAAGATCGTCATACAAATATAGAATAGACCGCAGCTATAGATAAACCACAAACAAAGTACCCGCTTTGTTTGCTCTCTATGGACTATTTAAGATTACTAATTTCAGACTTAAATCCTCTTGTATATGACACTCATACACTAAGTCTGAAGGTACATAAGTAATCTAGGATATTTAAGAAGATATATAATATGCGAAAATTAAACAAACAATTTGATAAATGAATAATGCATCGTTTTATTTCAAAACACATGAAACCCGTTTACATCACATGTAGCTCTAGGGCATACATCCCAACAAATACAGGCGAGGTATATGTTGACCATAGCAAGTGTCCTTCATTGTTTATTTGCGAGATGTTGTGCTTATTATCTATTTTAATTGGATTGTACATGAAATGTTCTTGTATTCATGGCTAGGAAAAAGGATTGGAACAATGTGTACATGATTCGGGCTTTTGGCCATCATTTTGTGTCTTCTCTGAACATCACATGTAGTCTGGAAAATGGGAGAAAAGGGAAAGACTAATAGATATATTTTATTTCCTTATGTTTGACGTTTAAAATTAAGTGCCATACTCGCATCTGATGAAGGGTAATAAAGTTCTACGAATTAGTTTTGCGACCGTGTCTTTAAAATGATATCCATCTTTCTAAGTTTGAAGGAATAGATCATATGCTAATTTTTCTGTGATTGTGATCTCTCTAGGATGTCACAATGAAGATTATATCCTTTTCTCAACAAGGACCTCGAGCTATATGCATTCTTTCTGCAAATGGTGTGATTTCAAGTGTTACACTTTGTCAGCCTGAATCTTCTGGGGGTACGTTAACGGATGAGGTAAGACACTTTTATCATTGAATGAGATTCTTTTCTTTTATCTTTGTTCTGTTTGATGGCTTTTAAGTGGAGGGAATATGAGTTCTATTCATCTACTGACTCGTATTAAATTTTGCAAGAAGGAAATATAAGTTACTTTCTCAAGATCCAATTTGAAATCATGTTCTATATGTTTGTCAGGAGATAGATGCACTATTCCTCTTCACTTATATGAGACCTTATTCTTGTTCCTTAATGGGGTGGCAGAAAAGCCCGGGCCCGGAATAGAATCTTCCCGAGCCGGGCCCTAGAAACATAAGCCCGACTCGGGCCGGCTCAACGTTTTTTGCCCGGGCTAAAAAAAAGTCAAAAACAAAAAAAAAAAACAAATCTCAGCACGCCTGCCATCCCATTTGCCATTTCCAGATTTCCTCTAAATCCCTAGAAAATCTCTCCTCCAAGTTCCACTACCAACGTCCAACTTGGTAATCTCGGTGAGTGTTTGGACTCGACATTCCTCTAAATTTTGTTTTTGTTTTTTTTTTTTTTGGCTTGGCAGATGCCCGTGCCCTGGAAACTAAATTTTTTTTGGTCGGGCTCGGGCCGGGTATAAGATCCTGGGAAAGTTAACAGCATGGCAAAATAGGTTTTTCTCAACAGGGGGCAAAGAGGTTCTCATCAAGGCAGTAGCACAAGCAATTCCATCCTATTGCATGAGTGTATTCAAGATCCCAGCATGAATTTGTGAAAATATTCAAAGGAAACTAAATGGTTTTTGGTGGGGCCCAAAGGAACAGGAAAGAAAGATTCATTGGGCAAACTGGGACAAATTATGTAAATCGAAATTTGAGGGTGGGATGGGCTTTAGGAATTTTGAAAGTTTCAACCAAGCCTTATTAGCAAAGCAAGGCTGGAGGATAATACAACAACCGAATTCAATGGCAGCTGCGGTCCTGAAGGCAAGGTATTTCAAAAGAAGTCAGTTTCTGGAAGCAAAGTTGGGGCACAATCCGTCATTTGTATGGAGGAGCATCCTTTGGGGTCGACAACTATTGAAGAAGGGGATTCGATGGCGGGTAGGAAATGGTAGAGCAGTGGCTGTTTACAGAGATGAATGGATCCCGAATGTTGTCAACTTCAGACCATCTCCACCAAACTCTCTACACGCAGACGCTACGGTGGCAGAGCTAATCAAGGAAAACAATGTCTGGAATACCGAGTTGATTGAGAGGTCTTTTGGAGAATCTGATGCAAAAAGCATTTTGAGAATCCCACTACCCAGGATACCCCAAGAAGATAGAATCATTTGGCATCTTGAGAAAAGAGGGAATTTTTCGGTGAAATCAGCCTATTATAAGGCTATGTCGATTAAAGATGCAGACAAGGCATCAGGATCTCGACGGGGGGTATTATGGAAGAAAATATGGGGCCTGGATATTCCACCAAAAATCAAAGTCTTTGTTTGGAGATGCATTAGAGGATGGTTGCCCACAAGTGTGAATTTGTGGAAGAAGAAAATTTTACTTTCCAGAAACTGTCCAATTTTCCATATCCATGAAGAAACCATAAGTCATGCTCTATTCCAATGCAGTTATGTGAAATGTTGTTGGGAGATTGAGGGTCTGCATCAAATGCGGAAGCTGGCTTGTCGTGGATCGTTTGATGACTTCATGGAGTTCGGCTTTATGAATTTGGATCCGCATAAAATGAGGATTATAGCAGTATTAATGTGGGCAATTTAGGGGGCTAGAAATGACCATATCTTCAGAAATTCACTCCTGGTGGCAGAGAAAATCAGTAGCAAGATTAATGCGGTGCTTTCAAGTTTTGACAGTCTCCAAAACCAATGGGATACTTATGGTAGAAAGGTGGAACAAAGAGACGATTTTAAATGGCAACCCCCACCAAATGGGCATATTAAGATTAATGTCAATGCAGCTTTTAATTTGGAAAAGAAAACTGTTGGGTTAGGTATGATAATGAAATACAGTAATAGTTCGATTATTGGGGCTGGCACAAGAATGTTTTCGTTTACCGAAGACATAGAAGAGGCAAAAGCTCAGGCTATACTGTATGGAATTCAAGGAGCTAAGTCAACGTAATTTTCGGCTTTCATAATCGAATCTGACGCCAAAAATGTCATTGACTTTGTTCTTGGACTTTCTTCAACAACAAAGGAGATTGAGTGGACCGTTCAAGAGATTAAAAAAGTTGAGTCTCAGTTACCCTATTGTCTTTTTCAATACAAGTCTAGATTCTCCAATGTGGTAGCTCATAACCTAGCCAAAACGGCTTGTAATTCTGGTATTACTGGTTTTTGGCGGAAGGATTTTCCCTCTCAAATCAGATGTAATCTTTCTCTTTTTTAATGAGTAGAATTTCTTTTCAAAAAAAAAAAAAAAAAAAGTTTGAACTTGTGGTAAAGTTTTTGATTTAATAGAATTCACTTCAAATGTGTCTGCATGTAGTTACTGAGATGAGTTAGTAAAAAGATGGGGGAAAAGGGCAAACTAATGTATCTGCAGAAGGTTCCTTGGCTTTTGATGATGATGCTCTTGATTGTTAGTAATAGTATTAATATCATTTTACATCATGGCCAAATTATGGATGAATGGTTGTTGGAGATGATTTCCCTTATTAATTAGGATTATTGCACAATCGTGTTCTACTGTGCTGTTTTGTTCAGGCTTTTATTTGTCGAACACATAACTGATGTATTTGTCTAATTTCCCTTGCGTAGCGCAACAGTCAGAACACTGTCTTTCACCAATTATGCTACTGTTCAGTTCTCTCTTCATTGGTAACCAGCAAATCCTAATCTGTTCCCACTGTTATATTTGCAGGGTAGATATGAGATTCTTTCCTTGTCTGGATCATTTATGCCCAGTGATAGTGGAGGACAGAGGAGCAGATCTGGTGGGATGAGCGTTTCAATCGCAAGTCCTGATGGCCGTGTTGTGGGAGGTGGGGTTGCTGGTCTATTAGTAGCAGCAAGTCCCGTGCAGGTTCGGCGTTAATATTTCCATTGTTAATTTACGTTTTCTACGTGTATCTTTAACTTAAAAAGTTGTGAACTTCTTGATAGAAGGTCAGTGTACCCCAGTGATGATAGTCCAGATTCATTCTCAATGTCTTTGTTTTCCTCTCTATGAATCAGGTCGTGGTTGGCAGCTTTTTAGCTGGGAACCAGCATGAGCAAGAGCGAAAAAAGCAGAAACACGAACCCATATCAATCGCCACCCCAACTACAACTGTTCATATTTCAAGTGCTGATCCAAACAGAAACTACTCGACTTCCTTCTTCCGCAGAGATGGTTGGTCGTCATTGCCGTCGGATTCAAGGAATAGCTCAACTGACATGAACGCATCGTTGCCTGTAGGGCAATGTAAAGAGCTTGTGTAATGTAAGGATTGTCAATGGCAACATTGCTCCATTCATTGAATCTCACCTCCCATTTGTTTGTTGTTAGTTGATTTGGTAGGCTTTCTGCTACTGTTGTGCCATGAGAATATCTCAATGCAACATTTTCCCTTCGGGTTTTGAACATTCTCTTTTCTTCACCCTCCAATAGTGGCAGAGCCACTAAATTGTGTGTTAGATTTTGAAAATTTGTTAAATATGTAGTATAAATTAATGAAAATTCTGTTTTATTAAGAGAATTTTAATTAGCCAACAATGATAAATGTACACCCAAAAAAAAATCAAAATTTTTTGCCTATTATGTGTCATTTGGATATACACCTATCATTTATTTTTAATTATTCTCTTTTAAGATAAAGAGTATCTATCACTTAGTTTAAAATCAATTTTTGCCTCCACTGAATTAATATTTTTGACTATAATACTCTAATCTATTGTATATTTTTCTTTATAGAATGATAATTAAAAAAAGGAAAAAATAACATCCAATTATCCATAATGATATTTTAATTCTTACAGTTTTGAAAATAAAAGCTTTAGTCTCTATCATAAAATATTTTTCATTAATTTTGAATCATTTTTCATCCAATTAGTGTTAATGGACCTAAATACCTAAAATTGTCCAAATATATTAAATTGTTTGTTTCAAAATCAAATGAAAAATAACTCAATTAATAAAAAAAAAAAAAAATTAATGGTAGGGATTAAAACATGTCTTTCCTATATGGATTAAAACTTATATTTCTAAGATTACATGAATTAAAGTGTCATTATAATAATTTATACGATGTTGAGAATAATTTTCCCTTAAAAAAATTATGGCTACGAAGTATTCAACTCGACAGAGACAAATTACATAATTGAACAATTTAAAAGATTAATTATATGTATTTGTTTATTACAGTATTGAGCTTGATCATCTAACAAACCATGTTCATGTGAATGCCATAAAAAACATACGATGGTACTGTTTGTTAGAAAGTATTGATTAACAGTATAAGATAGTTTATAAGTGATGTAGTGAGAATATAAGTTAGCTTATAAGCTCACCAAACTCTTTACCAAACACTACATATATATTATATATGTTTGAAATATTTAAGTAAACTTGTTAACTTCAAATCATACTTAAATCTAGACTTGGTCATGATTCGGTTCGGTTCTATGGTTCCAGCTTTTTGGAACCGTAGAACCGAACCAAATCGGAAAATTCGGTTAGGTTCCGGTTCGGTTCCATATTTTTTAGGGAAAAAAATTGGTTTGGTTCTGAACCGAACCTTAAGGTTACGGTTCCAAATTATGTGTAATCGTAACGAACCATTCGGTTTTCGGTTCGGTTCCGATTTTAGAACCGTAACCTTGATGTTCCATCTGGTTCGATTCTGATTCGATTTCGATTCCGAATCGGGACCGTGGCTAGGTCTACTTGAATCAAGAAATATTTTATCATAATGGTTACATCATACTACAAAGTAGTTGAGTTGAAAACTGGAGCTAAATTGCGGCAGAACCAAATAAGTCATTAGAATATTCCAACCATGACTTTGTTTCAATGCATGATTATAAATTACCAATTTCAGAAAAAAGACCCGTACACAGTAGACCCGGCCAAGGTTCCGGTTCGGAACCGGAACCGAACCGGAACCGAAAGGTTCCGGTTCCAACCGGTTCCGGTTCCGGTTCCGGAACCGAACCGGAACCTGACCGGTTCGGTTAGGGTTCTTACCCTGACCGAACTGGTTGGAACCGCTGGAACCGAACGGTTCCAGCGGTTCCAACGGTTCCAACCGGAACCGTACGTTCCGGTTGGAACCGGAAGTAAAAAAAAAAAAAAAATTTATTTTCTTGGAACCGTAAGGTTCCACAAGTAAATCTAAATTTTTTTAATTAATAATAATGACTTAATGAGGTTTAAAATTGCAATACTAAAACATGAATGTCCACATCCTTTTTATAACCAACTCTTGGTTATTGACTTCTTTATATAAGCGATGTGGGACACAATAGCCAAGTAACAAATATCCCACATCGCTTATATAAGAAAGCACTAGCCAAGAGTTGGCTATAAAAAGGATTATATGTTAAAAGAATTTTATAAAAAAAGGATTCTATAAAAATGATGTGATAGTATGAAAAAATATTACGATTATAGAATTTTTTTTTATTTTTTAAAATTTATTATTAAAAAAAAAAAAAAAAAAAAAAAAAAAAAAAAAACCGGATGGGGAACCGTAAACCGAACCGGAACCGACCGGTTCGGTTCCGGTTCGGTTTACGGTTCCACACTTGTGGAACCGTGAACCGGCCGGTTCGGTTCGGTTCCGAACCGGAACCGAACCGGCGGCCAGGTCTGGTACACAGTGTATAAGACTTTTTATTAGCCTGAAAAGGTTTTGATATATCATTTTTTTCTCATATTTTTCCGCATAAAAATTATTTTTAAAATTTGAATTTGTGATCAAACGAATATACATTTTATTATGAACATTAGTTTACCGGATGCCGCAATTAGAATTAAAAAGATAAAAATCTTAATAATCATTGGAACGTGAAGAAGAGGATAATCATCTTGACTTGAGTGGCTAAAGCTAATGGTTAAATCATTTAGACAAGGTGTAGTTGAAGAAATGATGAAAGCATGCATGCTATTGGCTTATGCTGCACTTGAACTTAACACAAGCGTGTTAGCAGCCGTAATATGAACATCAAATTACTTGCCTTACAAGTATACATATAATAATGTACGGCTTAATCCAAACGAATTGTATCAAATATTATATATATTTGTTACCTTCCATGTTACCCAGATTACAATTTCCTGAGAAATGGCAAAATTGGACCTGTAAATTTACAATAAAGTCGTATAGAAATGCTAGGTGGTTCCGCAAAATATTAAACAAAGTAATGCAAGAAACTTCCCAGTATCCTACGCTTGGAAGTTTTCATTACTTGATAAAATTGACTTACTCAATTTCTCTGTCATTTGATTATAATACCAGAAACACACTCCACATCCAGTACAATTTCTGAGAAAATTACATTTTGTTAATAAATACCTACAAATCATCCAAATGTAACAACATCGAGATAATATCTGTATTATCGAGTCCGTCCGTTTGGATGTTATTCTAAATTATATATGTATTATCTTATCCGTCGGGACGTCCGGATCTGATCAACTATATATATAAAAGCACATTTTTTGTAAAACCAATACCAATATTTCTATACCTGTATGAAGCTTGCTAGGTTACCAGTAGTATCTATCATCTCAGTTCTGCTTGTGACTGCTTTTCTATGCCTGCAATACTCGTTATCTTCGAGTCCTCTTTTCCAGTTTTCATTGTTTAACACCATCATTTTGGCCGTCATGGCTGGAAGCTTCAGGTCATATACTTACGAAATTGACGAGTTCTTGCCTTTATTCCGCGGTTCTGATGATGAACATGGGTTTGTATGTACACATGACGATGATGATATTATGGAAAACAATGGCGACGAAGATGATTGTGACGATGAGTATCATGGTTCTGATGGTTATGATGAAGATGACGATGACAATGGTAGTGATGATGATGAGGTTGGTTGGGAAGAAGATGAAGAAGGATGTGATGATAATTTGCAGAAAAGAATTGAAGACTTCATTGCTAAGGCTTACAATGGATGGAAAGAGGAGAACTTAAGAGACAAGCTCAGCCATGGCTGAACAAAACACCAAGCAAGCATCAATTCCTGGACTATCAAGTCACTTTTGAATATGTTTCACTCTTGTGTTTATGTTGCCACTGGTTTTTCTTCCTCTCTTTTTTTGTTTCGTATAATTCATTGTATATTATTTTTGTAGATTTAATTTGGCTCGGGCTTATTTTACAGCTTAATTTTGTAGAATGGACAAGGGCAGTGAGTCAGTAAATCATTGGCTCCTCCAATGGAAGAGCCAAGAGAAATCATATCATCGTCAAATTCTTTGTTAAAATTTTGGCTGTAAATAATGTATTTCATATCAAACTTATGGACAACCGTAAATTATGTATATCAGATCAAACTTGTACACAAATGAAACAATTGAGTAGTTAAATTTACATGTAGATAAATGAAATGACGAAACATAACATCTTTGATGGCTTTGGTGCGATTACATACTCATAATCGAAATGTTTTAGAATAGAAATCTGTTGTAATCGGATGGACTTGGTGTGATGTCCAACTGTAATACATACACAATGTCACCATTGTCAAAGTTATGGAGGATGAAATGGAATCTCTGCAAAAGAATCATACTTATGAGATAGTCAAGCTCCCGCAAGGCATGAAGGCACTGAAGAATAAATGGGTGTTCAAGCTGAAGAAAGATGGCAGCGGAAATGTGGTGAAACACAAAGCCCAATTAGTAGTCAAATGCTTCCTACAAAAAAAGGGAATCGACTTTGATGAATTTTTTTCACCAGTTGTAAAAATGGCTTCAATCCGAGTTATCCTAAAATTGATAGCCAGTTTGAACTTAGAGCTTGAACATATAAATGTTAAGACATCATTTTTTCATGGTGATCTAAATGAAGAAATCTGCATGGAGCAGCCAGAAGGTTTCAAGGTTTCAGGAAAAGAGAACCTTGTTTGCAAGCTGAAGAAGAGCTTGGACGGCCTCAAGCAAGCACCAAGGCAGTGGTACAAGAAGTTTGACTCGGTCATGGTGACTTAAAAAATAACTGCAGCGGACCAGTGTGTCTATATTCAAAGGTTTCCGGATGGAAATTTCGTTGCTCTTCTACTATATGTAGATGACATGTTGATCGTTGGACAAGATGCAGCGAAGATCGCCCAGCTGAAGAAGAAACTCTTTAAGTCTTTCGACATTAAAGACTTAGGACCAGCTCAATAGATTTTGGGAATGCAAATAGTTCGAGACAGACAGAACAAGAGGTTGTGGCTTTCACAATAAAGTTATATTGAACGGATAATCAGAAGGTTCGATATACAGAATGCCAAACATGTGAGCATTCCGCTAGCACACCACTTCAAATTGAGCAAGAGTTTGTGTCTTTCATCCAAGAAATAGATAAAGGAGATGTCATCAGTGCCATATTCGTCAGCAGTTGGAAGCCTAATGTATGTTATGGTATGTACCATGATAGATATTGCTCACACAGTGGGTGTAGTGAGTCGTTTTCTCTCTAACCTAGGAAAACAACATTGGCAGACAATCAAATGGATTCTCAGGTACCTCAAGGGTATATCGAAGTTATGTCTGTGCTACGAGGGAGTTGATCCAATCTTGGAAGGCTATACAGATTCAGATATGACAGGAGATCTTGATGGAAGGAAATCTACATCAGGTTTCATCTACACTTTTACAGAGGGAGTTGTGTAATGGCAATCAAAATTGCAGAGGTGTATTGCATTATCCACAACAGAAGCTGAGTATATTGCAGCAGCGGAAGCTGGAAAAGAAATGTTGTGGTTAAATCATTTTCTCCAAGAATTATGGATCAAGCAGACAGAATACAAGATACATTGTGAAAGTCAGAGTGCTCTAGACTTGAGTAAGAACTCAATGTATCATTCCCGGAAGAAACACATTGATATTCGTTATCATTGGATACGCGAGATGATGGATCAACAACTGCTGAGACTAGTAAAAATCCATACATATGAGAATCCAACCGACATGTTAACAAAGATGGTTACTCGGGACAAGTTAGAGCTGTACAGAGACATAGTCGAGATAGCTGTCAGATGACAATTGTTTCAGATGCAGCTAGAGGGGGAGATTTGTGATGTCCAGCTGCAATACACACACAATTCCACCATTGTCAAAGTTATGGATCACACTTTTGACAATGGTGCACCACCTTTTTTTGAAAATGGTGAAACCTTCCAAATCAACTTTAGGTGCAATTGGATTTTTGTTGACTTTTGAGTCATTCATTTTGCTATAAATTCAGAGCTCATTTGTGAGCTTAGGCATCCCAAAACAACAAGCTTCATGTTAAGAAATCTTGGTAGAGAGTGTTAGAAGTGAGGTTTTTTGTAAAGAGTGTAAACACTTGTAAAGTTTTATTCTTGTAGTAATAGATTCAGTTTTTCCTCAAAACACTCTATAGTGATCAGAGAATCACAACACTTGGAATCGAAATGGTGAATTAGAATCATAATAAGTAATTTACTTAATTGTGAAAATCATAATCAGAATCAAATAATATTTTAATTGATGAGTTTATTTTGTCTAATAATCGAAATGAATTATTAGTAAGTTAGGAAAATGTCTTTAGTTAAATTTACATATTAATTTACAAAGTATTTAATTAGTAATAATTTATTATTTTATTATTGTTGAAATTAATATTAATATTATTAATTCATCAATTAATTATTAATTATTAATGTATTATTAGTTAATATTTTATTTTTATTAAAATAGTGTTTAAGGAATGAGTACCTCGTTCCCAACTTCCCGGAATGAAAATCTAATTTCTTATTGTCAAATTTAATGGACCCCATCAATAATCGTTCACATCCCCATAACCATTCTCCAATCCAAAATGTAAACACACCCTCAATGGAGAATCAACAGATATACCAACTATTGACACACCCTGTTTTAGTATCTTGACGGGCACAACTTCCTTAATAAAATTATGAAACATACCATCTTTATTATTTTTGTAATACTTCATTATCCCCTCACCTCAAAATATTAAGATTATTTTATAATTTTACGAGAATACTAATATGTTAACATGATAATTGATATATTATCAATATAATAGTATTTATTATCAATAAATAATAAATTATCATTTTTCTATTTTTCTTTTATTTTTTGAATATTAAAAGATATTAATAAAATTTATAAATTATTAATTATCATATCATTTATCAATATAATAGTGTTGACGGCTGATTTTGGTTCTCGGGGCAATATGGGAATATTACTCCCGAGACAATTCTCCCTCAATAGTGAATTTGTTTGGTTATGGGGGATCAAAATCAAACTTAGCAAAAGACAAATAATACGCCAATTGACAAAGAGATTTAACATGGTTCGGCGGATCTTGGTCCGACCTACGTCCACGGGCACACAACGAACGATACTTTTATTACTGAGATATGCTTCTCCGATATCTCTTGTGTTTACAAGTCTGATCGTAATGATCTTCCTCTTCCTTCTGATGATTTCTACACTCACTCTACCCTCCTATTATAATGGTGAAGAAATCAAATTCCTATTTGTACAAGAATTTCCTAGTTGAAACTATTCCATTTTCCCATAAGGATTCATAGTCAAAACTATTCCATTTTCTCATAAGGATTCCTAATCAAAACTACATTTACTTTCTTTATCCTACAAGGACTCTGTCTCACCAGTTTTCCCCATGAAAATAGGATAACTTGTCGTCTTATCCGCAAGAATAGGGTGTCATCTTCTGGAGTATATCTCACTATCTGGTCGGTCTTCATGAGGTCGGTCATGATAATCCTTTGAAATGAGAATGATTATGCCGATCTGATAATTGCCCGGTCATCCGATCTCAAGTGCTCGGTCACTAACCGTAAAGTTCTCGGCCCCTTACTGTTGACTCTTTAGTGGTCGGGTCGGCATTAATAATCTTGACTGAGAAGTGAATTACCTTTTTTACCCCTGTCGCGCTGCTTAAATAACATAGTGCCTGAAAACACCATCAACATCTGTCCCCTAGTTCTCGGTTCCAACGAGTATGCAAGTTGGTGCCGGGAACTATATAAAGATAGTGTGCTGATCGCATTGTTGGTGGTCGCTCCAGAAATCACAGAGAAATTACATTCGCCATCAACTAAGTCTTCTGTTTCTATCTTCATATCCTCGGTTATTGGAGATGCTGACCCTATTCGGAACGATTCTCCGCCTCAAAGCAAATTGCTTACTTGCGTCGTTCCATCAGGAGATGAAGTTCCTCTTGTTGTCCAAACTAAAAATGACTCATCCTCTGTAATATCTGTACCAGAGATTTGGAGGTCCTGACCCCTGACTGATCCAATCTCGATTGTGAAAAGAAAATTTTGCCTCCGAGCTAACGATGATGTGCTCGGTGGCATGTGATCCTGTCTCGAGCTGTGAGAGATGCTCGGACCTGGGGGAATGTTTCGTCCCCAGTCCGAAGGACTGACTCGGTGGGACGCAACCCGACCCCAAATGAAGAGAGGCACTTGGACCTGGGGGAATGTTACGTCCCCAGTCCGAAGGGCTGACTCGGTGGGACGTATCCCGACCCCGAGCTGAGAAAGGCACTTGGACCTGGGGGAATGTTACGTCCCCAGTCTGAATGGCTGACTCGGTGGGACGTATCCCGACCCCGAGCTGAGAAAGGCACTTAGACCTGGGGGAATGTTACGTCCTCATTCCGAAGGGCTGACTCGGTGGGACGTACCCCGACCCCGAGCTGAGAAATGCACTTGGACCTGGGGGAATGTTACGTCCCCAGTCTGAAGGGCTGACTCGGTGGGACGTACCCCGACCCCGAGCTGAGAAAGGCACTTGGACCTGTGGGAATGTTACGTCCACAGTCTGAATGACTGACTCGGTGGGACGTATCCCGACCCCGAGCTGAGAAAGGCACTTGGACCTGGGGGAATGTTACGTCCCCAGTCCGAAGGGCTGACTCGGTGGGACGTACCCCGACCCCGAGCTGAGAAAGACACTTGGACCTGGGGGAATGTTACGTCCCTAGTCCGAAGGGCTGACTCGGTGGGACGTACCTTGACCCCGAGCTGAGAAAGACACTTGGACTCGGGGGAATGTTACGTCCCCAGTCCGAATGGATGACTCGGTGGGACGTACCCCGACCCCGAGCTGAGAAAGGCACTTGGACCTGGGGGAATGTTACGTCCCCAGTCCGAAGGGCTGACTCGGTGGGACGTATCCCGACCCCGAGCTGAGAAAGGCACTTGGACCTGGGGGAATGTTACGTCCCCAGTCCGAAGGGCTTACTCGGTGGGACGTACCCCGACCCCGAGCTGAGAAAGACACTTGGACCTGGGGAAATGTTACGTCCCCAGTCCGAATGGCTGACTCGGTGGGACGTATCCCGACCCCGAGCTGAGAAATGCACTTGGACCTGGGGGAATGTTACGTCCCCAGTCCGAAGGGCTGACTCGGTGGGACGTACCCCGACCCCGAGCTGAGAAAGGCACTTGGACCTGGGGGAATGTTACTTCCCCAGTCCGAAGGGCTGACTCGGTGGGACGTACCCCGACCCCGAGCTGAGAAATGCATTTGGACCTAGGGGAATGTTACGTCCCCAGTCCAAAGAGACAGACTCGGTGGGACGTAACCCGACCCCGAGCTGAGAGAAGTCATAATGGCCTCGGTGGAACGAAATCCAGCCCCTAGCCGAATAATCAAGTGGCCTCGACGGAACGAAATCCAGCCCCGAGCCGAATAATCAAGTGGCCTCGGCGGAACGAATCCAGCCCCGAGCCGATTAACCAAGTGGCCTCAGCGGAACGAATCCAGCCCCGAGTACTGGTTAATCCTTGGGACTTATTCAGATGGGAAGTGTATCCACCTTTGAAGCCCTACTGATTCCGGCACGGGCGTCCCCCTATCAGACCAGTGGGAAACGAAAACAAAACTCTGAAAAATAAATTAAAGGGCGGGGGCGACTTAGCGCTTGTCCCAAAATAAAACTTTTTACAAATGTAAACAACAGCACAGATGCCTCAAAACAGCGTCTTGTCCGAGGCCTCCAAAACACAATTCTGAATCTTTCAATTCAGTGTCCCGGCGAACCAGGATTTGGATCAGAGAGCGTTTAAAATTGTAAGGGCACATCCTCCATACGTCGGGTCACTGTGGAGCCTGTGTATTTGTGCGAGGGCTCCTTCTTACCGCGTTGGAGCAGGCACACGCCACAGTGGCACAACGCCTCCCCGTGTTGCGCCTCTCTTGGATCCAAATGATGAATGGATCAAAGAGTGTCCGGGATACTAAGGGCACATTCCTCCTTAAGTCCGATATCACTGGAGCTAGCAATCGTCACGGGGGCATCATCACTTCCCATGCTATGCTTTCTCACGGATCCATTACATCGGGTCAGTGAGGATCAGAGAGTGTTCGACACATTAAGGGCATATTCCTCCTTATGTTCGGTAACACTGGAGCAAGCAATCGCCACGGGGGTATCATCCCTCCCCGTGCTATGCTTCTCACAGATCCTATGCATCGAATATGTCCCTGAATATTCTGAGGACCCCGAGCTTGAGAGAAATTTGGTCATGGGGGAATGTTCCGTCCTTAGGCCAATAAGCATGACTCGGTGGGACGTAACCCGACCCCGAGCTGTAACAAACATCGATCTCGGCGGTACAAGAGCAGACCCGAGCCGGAAAGAGACATCGGTCTCGGCGATACAAGAGCAGACCCGAGCCGGAAAGAAACATCGGTCTCAGCGGTACAAGAGCAGACCCGAGCCGAAAAGAGACATCGGTCTCGGCGGTACAAGAGCATACCCGAGCCGGAAAGAGACATCGATCTCGACGGTACAAGAGCAGACCCGAGCCGTAACATATATATCAACAAACGGACTCGGCGGTACAAGAGCAGACCGAGCCGTAAAACAAATATCAAAACCATTGTGTGAGCCATAACAAACAAGCATAATCAAATTCAACCTAAGTCAGGATAGGTTTTACTCACCTTTTTGGGATCCGTTGCCTTTCTTGCAACTCTACAAGGGTCACTACAAGAAAGACTCTTCTTAATACATCCTCTCTGCATCTCAGCATTCCACGCATCCGACTGGATGACTTCCGCTATCAACTTGGTCGACCTCAAAAACCGAATGGTCTATGTACACACTGAGATAGCCTTCTTTTACCAAGTCTTCCACCTGCTCCCGCAGGTCTCTGCACCCATTCGTGGCATGTCCCCTTATGTTATGGTAGATGCAGTATGCCCTATTATTTCCCTCCTCAATCGGGAACCTCCTCAAATTAGGCTCGGCCAACAGACCTTTATCCTGGATTTCCCGAACTATCTGGTGAAATCCCTGACGATCGGTGATTTCCATCTTCTGCCATCGTCTTACTACGCGAGCTGCTTCTTGTTGAGGTCCCCACAGACGGCGCCAACTGTTGACGGCTGATTTTGGTTCTCGGGGCAATATGAGAATATTACTCCCGAGACAATCCTCCCTCAATAGTGAATTTGTTTGGTTATGGGGGACCAAAAGAAAACTTAGCAAAAGACAAATAATACGCCAATCGACAAAGAGATTTAACGTGGTTCGGCGGATCTTGGTCCGACCTACGTCCACGGGCACACAACGAACGATACTTTTATTACTGAGATATGCTTCTCTGATATCTCTTGTGTTTACAAGTCTGATCGTAATGATCTTCCTCTTCCTTCTGATGATTTCTACACTCACTCTACCTTCCTATTTATAATGGTGAAGAAATCAGATTCCTATTTGTACAAGAATTTCCTAGTTGAAACTATTCCCTTTTCCCATAAGGATTCCTAGTCAAAACTATTCACTTTTCTCATAAGGATTCCTAATCAAAACTACATTTACTTTCTTTATCCTACTAGGACTCTGTCTCACCAGTTTTCCCCATGAAAATAGGATAACTTGTCGTCTTATCCGCAAGAATAGGGTGTCATCTTCTGGAGCATATCTCGCTATCTGGTCGGTCTTCATGAGGTCGGTCATGATAGTCCTTTGAAATGAGAATGATTCTGCCGATCTGATAATTGCCCGGTCATCCGAACTCAAGTGCTCGGTCACTAACCGTAAAGTTCCAGGCCCCTTACTGTTGACTCTTTAGTGGTCGGGTCGGCATTAAAATCTTGACTGAGAAATGAATTACCTTTTTTACCCCTGTCGCGCTGCTTAAATAACTTAGTGCCTGAAAACACCATCAACAAATAGTATTTATTATTATCAATAAATAATAAATTGTCATTTTCGTATTTTTTGAATATTAAAAGATATTAATAAAATTTATAAATTATTAATTATCATATCATTATTAGTAGTATTTAAGGGTAAAATTATAAAAGAATCTTAATTTTTAGGTCGAGATAGTAGTATATATTGAAGACGCCGGGAAACCCACAATCCCTCTTGTTTTTCAATTTTGAAACGAGCACATAAATTTTTTTATTCTACATCCAAAATATAACAAAAAAAAAAAATTCATTTAAAAAAAAAAAATCAATATTGCACAACAATAGAATTTTCTGAATAAATAAAATGAAAGACATATATAATAATAAAAAAAAATTACATAAACGAGTACAATGGATGCTAAAATTATTGCAGAAATTAACACTGACAGTTCATCATAGTCCCGTTTGCAAGCTCGCTAGTGACTAAAGAACTCTGCTAACAATTAAAAAGAAGACTTGAATTTGTTTCAGCGATAAGCAAAGTGATCACTATGCGTAGAACTGTCAAAAGGAGAGAAAAGGCTTTCAATACCAATTCATCTTTCATATACGACTCCACAAAAGTTAAAAAAAAATATGGAATCATGCAGGCTTCTCATAGGAATTCTGGTCTCTAAACTCAGCAATGGCACTCCGTATCATTTCAGCCATATGCGGTTGCACAAAGAGGTTAGTATTATCCAAGACATGTATTATGAACTTCTGTGATTGCGGCATCGAAGCATTCATATTGATGATGAATTGTGCCATGGGTATGTCGCTGCAATACAAACACCACCAAATTCTTTCAGGAACAAACAGAAAATTGAGGGGATTCATAAAGCAAAAGATGCATAAGTATAAAATGTGCAGACCTCCCTTTGCACCTATTAAATAATTTCCGTTTAAAAATCATAAAAAGCAGCCCACAATAAATAGTTAAAAATAAAAATTTTGTGCCTCTCAAATTTTTTTATCAGTGTTTATTTTTCAGTTGTTATAGCAGTTCGTATGAATAAAATATGGCAACATCTCATTTTCAACATTAAATGCTAATATGCTGATCTTAACAATCACGAAGTGTTTCAAAGCCTTGGAATGACATCAAAACTATCAAATTAGTGTTTTAAACTATTAAGATGGTGTCAATATGACCAAAATATCCCATTAACGGCTCTATATAAACTAAACTCCAAACATAACTGGCAAACTGTAAGAACATTTGCATCAATTATCAATCCTTGAATCAATATTATACTCACCAGGAAATAAACAGTCCTTTAATGGCGTTCACCATAATGAACCAGCAACCTCAAGAGCCTGAACTGTGAAAAATATGCAATTGGAAGGAATGAGTCCAGAGTACTAACTGATCATAACATCAACAGTCCATCCATTCAGACTCGGAAAAGATTTCACATATAAAAACAAAAAAACAAAAATTTATTTTTGATATGGGCATCTAAATTCTACCATCAAAACCAAGTTAAGCCGCAGCAGAACTATTAGCATCAGATACACAATCGAGTTAGGTAACTCTAGAGCCTGAACCCAACACTACATAAGTGATTAAAAATTAACAAGAACAGTGGAAATTGATCATACAAAACAGTTTCGGAAAACGATTGAAAAGAGCAGATATCAATATGTGAACAAGATTGTTTCAAGAACAGCTTGCTGAACAATTCAAAAACACCAGTAACCAGATACAACATATTGTATGGATAATGCAAGATTTGGTGATAAAGATAAATAATATTAAGGTTTTCCAATCTTAAGCTACAAACAAAGATGAAATTTCATAGACGAATAGTTAATCTCAATTAATCAAACCCTAGGATTACGTTTCCAGTAATTATGCTACTATCATTATGTAACATCCCGCCAAGGCCAGGATGCTACCGGCAGGAGACAGGCTAATCCTGTCTCCATAAGCCTCTGACTCTGACGAAATTTCGGCATGACCTCAACTAAAAGTCATGCTACCTGGATCAAAGTCCAGCACCTCAAACAAACTACAGGGCCCGACACATAACATTTCACTAAATCAGTAAACTCAAGACATAACACGATTGGGCTCCATGCCCGAGAATACGAATAAACAAAAACTTTTACAATTAACTTATACAACTCAACTTCTTATACAACTACATTTATACAACTTGACTCTGATACTCCCAAGACCTGGTGATTGGCTAACTGCAACGCTGCTATCCGGCTCCTCAAGCTTTGAAGTCCGTGGTTGACCGATCGGATCACCAACCTGCAAAACTAACAAACTGTTGTGGTGTGAGTCATAAGACTCAGTAAGTAACTATGTTCATTCCTTGAGCGCCAAAGACATGCATAGACTGGATTCTGTTTCTGTATTAATCTAGCAGTCTATGTAACTATGCAAACATGTATTAAGTCTGGCTAATTGTCTGATCTCTATTCATTTAGCAAACACAGTACCTTATTAGTAACCCTTTAATCTGGTCACACACATACTAACTTTTGTTTGCTATTTACGTCAAGTTTCTATATTACTAATTACCATATCAAAACCCATCATGCTTCCGCTGCGCTACTCTAATTTCTCTTTATCTTTTTGTACACTCAAAGCTAATCTGGATGAGGTATTTATAATATCTATCTTTCTTTTATTTTCTTGAAATATCATCAAATCGGTGATTATAAAACATTCTTTCTATTCAAACATTCAATACACTATCATCACTCATGTATCCATATATATGTAATCATACTATCATGTACTACCATTCACAAAGGATTCTCTTATACAAACATACAATTCATACCAATATCAATCATTTATGCATATAAATGTAATAATGCTATCCTGCATTAGTATTAGCTATATATAACTCAAATGATTCCTAAAATATATGATTTATATGCATGATTTGTAAACTATATTTTACCTTAACATGTTATGCTTTTATAAAATAATTCTAAAAAAATATTTCTAAAAAACTGATAACCCTTTTCTGAAACTGTGTTTGAAAATCTCTTTATAAAACTTAGCTTTCTGAAAACATGCTTTAAATCTCTGGAAACTGTTTCTAAAAATTTGTTTTCTAAAAACTATTTACTAAAATCTGACTTTTGAAAACATACGTACTGAAAATCTGAAAACTCTGTACTGAAAATCTGAAAACAGAAACCTATTTTACGTCCAGGAAAACGACTCAACTGGACGTGTCCGGGAACAACTCAACCGGGTCTCTGAAACTGATGACGCCCAGGAAAACGACTCAACTGGGCGTCTCTGAAACTGGTGGTGCCCTACGCCCAGGAAAACGACTCAACTGAACGTAGAGCTTTATGTCCAGGAAAACGACTCAACTGGACATAGCCACCACTAGAGTCCAGGTACACGAACCTAAGCCGTCATCCTGACTCTCTACATGTGCACATGTCCTCTGAATCCGTCAATTCCAACTGTATCTCAAGTTACATACTGGGGTGAGGTTTTACCTCATGCCCCGAAAAACATAAAACCATGCTTTAAATCTTAAAGATGTAAGAAACATTTTCTGAAATACATTTCTTTTAAAAACATCTGAAAATTTTCTTTAAAACACTTTGGATTTCAAAACCATTCTTAATTTCAACTCAATTTATGAGAATCATAATGCACAAATATGCATATACATTTCTCCACACTACCTTTGTTATGCTTTTCTTATATACTTATCTTTAAGTTGTCATGTAACTACATGCATATGTCCATGCATATCTAGAAATTAATGACATATGTATTCTATTCTTTCATGCTTTTATGTTTAACTATCTTATGTCCTATATGTTTATACTATCACCAATGTACCTTACATAAATCATACATGCTCACTCAACCAACATAAACAAATCACATTCTTAGCATACCCTACAACTCTGATCAGGCATCCAAAAATCCCTTGATAAATGAGAAGGCTCGGATTTCCAAGGAATCCATGATTTCAAGTATACTGATTAGATCAGAGAATGTCTTGTCGGAGGCATCCATTTACAAGCAGTCTCTACTGCCCCTTTCATTATTATATGTTCATCCAATACTCTTAACAGATCATATCCTAACAGGCTAACAAAGAACACTTCTTTAAATGATCAACAGCCACTGAAGATCTTTGACACCACTTAGGCAGTTCTAGTTCTCTGCCTCGATTCAAGAAACAAAAAATGACTTCCTATACGACAATTTCTATACCCACTGCAACAAATATACCTCCTTGATAAAATTTATATCCGAACTCATATATAATTCAGCTAGAAAAAAAAAAACTCAATAAAAAAATCGTTGAACCAAAAACTAACCAAAATCTCACAAACCTTCTGAAATAAAATGCAGCCCACAATCAAAAACACCAAATTCACAATATCCAGAATCTCAAAACCTAAAAATCTTGTCAACCACTAGAAGAGATAGATCAAAAACCCCATTACATCAGCATCTTTCCTCATAACAGCAACAAAAATAATAATAAAAAAAAAACCAACCTCTCTCCTCTAAAGAAACAAACAACAATCTATAATTTGTAGCTGAATACTTGTATGGATGGATGCATATACGTGTATAATTCTCTGATCAATAGTTTACCCAGATAGCGATTCTTTAAGAATCAAATCAAAATATGAACTTGATACTCCCCAAAATGAAAAAAGAAAGACTCCATTTTATTTTTCAACTTAATTACAAGTATTCATTATCCAAAAATTAATTAACTAATTTTCGAAATTAAATCAAAACCCTAAAAGATTCATTTACAACCAACTCAAGGAAATTATTACATAGTTACTTACCATTTGCAGAATTTATCTTCTTCTTCATCTTCTTCCTCTCTCTTCTCTCCTATTTCTCCATTCTGCTCGGTTTGTCCCTTCTTTACTTCTTCTGATTCGGCTTCTCTCCTCTGTTTCACATCATACTCGATCCTTCTCTCCTCTATCTCTCTCTCTCTTCTTGATTTCTTCTTCTCGGTTCTGCCTTTTTTTATTTATTTATTTATTTATTTATTTCTTCTCTCTCACTCACGATCTTTCTCTCTGCTTTCTGTTCTACACTGTAACTGCGCACTATACTGTAAATTATATGGTCTTTATCTAATAAATATGTATCACTGATATGGTCTTTGTCTAATATACATGTATCACTGAACCAGATTCAGTTTCGATCTAATCTTAATCAGATTAGATCGAATAGGTATATAAAAGACAAGGGTGCTACCAGTAAATTATTAATATTATGGAAAATTGAACTGCTCGTATTAATGAATCGGACATAAATACGACCCGGATTGGCACTCGGAGCACTAACCCTAACAATTTCTCTCACTTGCTCTAGTGTCAATCCACGGTATCTTATACACATCTCAATGTGTATCGCGTACTCATGGCCCTCAAGAGCTCACCAGCATTCAAGATGTAGGCAAGAACAAGTAAGCTTGTTTTAACAAATTGAGTCTGTCCAACAAACTCAACCGTTTTCCTTAGCTAGGATATTTTGCAGAATTCAAATTCCACATCAATATGACTCAGACGCTATATCAGTATTGTGTTATAGCTTCTGAGTTGTCTATGTATTTAGAAATCAAATCCAAATATTTTGAGACAACTGCAAACATCACACTAATATGAAAACTTCTAATCTATAGGGTCACTATGCAACTTCATAAATCAATACTTCATAAGTTGCAACTGATTCTACTAATTTAGTAGAATCAACGGTGACACTCCCACTGTATCTTTTCTGACTTTATATGACATAGACTATCTAATGTCATAATTAGAATAAAAACTAATCTGACCTAATGGTTGCTGACTAAATTCTCCATGAATTAGAAACTCGTTCTTAATATCTAAAAGATCACAAAGAACATGTTTCAAGACACATCATATGGTCTGCAGCATATCAAAATAACTCGTAACAATTACGATTAAATTGATATCTTTAATCACACATAATACAGTATTCATTATGTCATCATCATATGATGCATAAGATTGACTAGACATTTCAATCAATCTATCTTTCGACAAAAGAATCATCTTTTACGAAAGATGAATATTATATATATAAAAGACACGTTAAATGTCAAACATTTACACTAACTGTCATACAGATAGTCTTGATGTGTCCTTTATTAGATCATATCTAATATGCGATTAATAGGAGTTTCCCACAAGTCTCTTAGTTTTATTTCTTATATATAACTTTATATCAAATATAATAGAGACTGCTCACACTGCTTCCACAGATAAATGAAGACTTAAGGATATATAACACTAGAAAGAAATTTATACCCTCCCACTGACCCTACTGACAAATATGTATTCTATATATTTCGATAAAACCAGACAATCTGACTAATATCAAAATCAGAGAGCACAAATTTCCGGAGAACTTATCTGAGTCTACAATAGGCTTCATAAACTAGTATATCAAACTGTGATTTTAGCAGAATACAAACTCTAGGGCCATTCTAGAATGAACTTCTTCAAATAAAGAAATCACGACGGATCTCTAATTCGAAGAAATCACTCAAGAACGTCACTTTGCATTCTTTAGCCAAAAACATAGTTTAATATCAACATTAACCAATAAATCTCTAATTGTTCAATTAGTGCGCCTAGAGACAAGTTTTCTCAGAATCTACAATAGACTACTGAGCAAAACCTTTCTCACTGTCATACTATAAAAGTCAAACATTTATCAAGCTCACTTTGCTTTTGCTGCGCAAACAATTTGCACATTTTATGAACTATTCATAACGAAGGCCTAATCAAGTTCAAAACTCGATCATAGTAAGCCATGAACAATCTAGATCTATGGTCCTGATGAGCGGAAAATATATCAATATTTACCGCCTTTTTTTACTTATTATTTTGTTTAGTTTCTCGGGTTTGATGAACGTTTTGATGTGTTTTAGTTTATTTTGCAGATAAAATAATATTGGGACACAATGAAATCATTTAGGACAAAATGTGGGTCAAATAAGGGCAAAAATTGGACTTGACATATTAATTTTTGAGATTGGAAACTTGAAATGGCGTTTTAACGAAGTGCAGTTTTGGAAATTCCAGTTTTGCGCATCTGTCGTATTTGGGGCATAACATTTTACTCCAATATCGGATTGAGCTAATTCAAGTTTCAGATTAAAGAAGACTCAAAGATATACAACTTTGAAAGGCAAAATAATTTCGAATTCTGAAGATTTCATGCCCGAAATTGATGAACCATCCAAAAGTGTGTTGTGTGTAATTATTAAAGTCATTTTCAATCATTTTCAAAGCAAAAAATAAATTAATAAATAAATAATAAAAATTATCAAATCACCACCAAACATGATAAGCAATTAGTGGAGCAATTAATAATGGATTTGGTGGAGCAATTAGTGGATTAATTAATAATGGATTTGGTGGATGATTTGATGGAGGTAAAATTTTGCCTATAAATACCAAATCATTTCATTTGTAAATTCATACTTTCTTCTAAGGAATTCCTTAAGAATACTAAAAAGATTGTATCTTGTTTATTTATTTACAGCTTTCAGTAATTAATTTCCGTTTTCACACTTTCTTTTCTTTACTTTTCAGATTTTACTTTCCGCAATTTACTTTTACGCAGAGTACTTTCTTTTCTTTAATTTTCAATTTTTACTTTTCAGTAATGAGGAGGTAATTCCCTTTGCTGGGGTAAAAGGTAAAATTTATTACTAATATTTAGATTAATCTCCCTTAATTATAATATATAAACTAGTTAAAACCTGACTTAACGAGGATACCGCCATATTGGTCTGTTGGTAATTATTTAAATTGGTTTTAACCTGACTAAACTGGATACCGCCTGATTGGTCGGTTGGTAATTAATTATTAATTTGACTTAATCTGGATACCGCCTATATGGCTGGTTGGTAATTATCATGCAAAGTTAATATATTATATTAAGGGAGATATCTAAATAGAAGTAATAAAAGTGGATCTTTTTACCTCAGCATTTTCTTTTATTGAACTTTTACTTTATTTACTTTTCAGCAATTTACTTTCAGCAATTTACTTCAGCATTTACTTTTCAGCAATTTACTTTCAGCATTTACTTTTCAGCAATTTACTTTTCAGCAATTTACTCTTTTTTCGCAATTTACTTCAGCATTTACTTTTCAGTAATTAACTTTCAGCATTTACTTTTCAGCATTTAATTTTCAGTATTTAATTTCAGCATTATTTTCCGTCATTTACTTTTCAGCAATTTACTTTTCAGCATTTTACTTTATGTCTTTTATTTTTTTAAGTTTTTACTACCCGTAAATATGTGTCGTAACTAAACCAGTTATCTGGGGTTGTGATGAAGTCCAATATCACCGGTTTATAAGGGGTTTAATTACGGTTTAGGTAATATAAAGGTTTATTTATTGAGCCTTAGTCTTAATGCATCTTGTTAACTGGCCATTAATAAGATTGATTCGGTAAACTTAAAATAACTGGAAAAGGATTTTTAGGTTTAAGCCTTAGACTTAATAGCCCACGATCTTCCTTGAGGATAGATAACCCTTTAATAGATTTCCTTACAGGATAGGAATACCTGTCGGGACGGGGGTAGCCATAATTGGAACTTAAACTTAATGAATCCATGTAATTTGGTTGACATAGACATATGGTTCAATTGGGTTATACTGGGTATTTGCGTTTGACCATCGACAGAGGCTTTCGCATAATTTAGTGTTCCAGGTTAGTAAACCATATATTACACAAAAATGAAATAACCACTTATCTTTAAAATGATATTGGAAGATTCACAACCCTAGATAGTTCCTAATATGAATTTTCTTAAACCTACTTTCGCACAATTTTATTTACTTGTTTTTAAATTCAAAATCATCACCATTTCAAATCAATCAATCAACCTGTTAGATACTAGTAATCATTTGACCTCATAAAATTAATAGATTAGGTATTAAGTCCTCGTGGGATCGATACTTTTTATACTACTTGAACGATACGTGCGCTTGCGTTATACGCGTGTGTGTAAGCACCGGTCAAGTTTTTGGCGCCGTGCCGGGGACTTATTTATCTTTCTTATTAGTTTTGGGGTTAGATACTGTTACTTGTATCTAATTTCTTTTTACTTATTGTTTTTGTTTTCTTGTGTTTCAGATTCTCAGAAACTACATGAGACGAACCAGAAGCTTTGAACTCCGACCGCTCGACCCAGAAATTGAAAGAACCATCAGACAGTTGAGAAGGGAAAGGCGTGAAGGCCAAGAAGCTTTAGTCAACATAGAACCTGAACCCTTGGAAGTTGCACCACCAATACCCATTCGAGACAGAACTATTCTGGTGGTTGACGGCTTCATTTCATGTATTATACTTCCTCATTTACCAGTAAATGCGCGTGTGACATCAAATCATGCATCCAGATGATTCAGCAGTCAGTACAGTTTGGGGGAAATGTAACTGAAGATCCTAATGCCCACATCAGCAAATTTCTGAAAGTTTGCGGTACTTTTAATTACAACCGAGCAGCTAAAGAAGCAATGAGACTGTAGGTTTTTCCATATTCCCTGAAAGACAGAGCTAAAGCTTGGCTACATTCGTTACCAGCAGGTTCCATCACAACTTGGAACACTCTAGCCACCAAATTCCTTGCAAAGTACTTTCCACCAGCTTGAACTGCAAAGTTGAGGAATGACATCACATCCTTCGTGCAACAAGATTCAGAATCCCTTTGCGAAGCTTGGGAAAGATTCAAAGATTTACTCCGGAAATGTCCTCATCATGAGATCGCAAAGTGGCTACAAGTCCAAACCTTCTACAATGGACTTTCTGGAATAATGAGAACCATAATTGATGCTGCTGTTGGAGGAGTTTTGATGGCAAAAGGAGAAGATCAGGCCTGAGACCTAATTGAAGAAATGACTAACAATAATTCATTGTGGCCAACAGAAAGAAGCTTGATCCAAAGAATTGCTGGAATTTATAAAGTTGGAGCCAACACAGCAGTGAATGCCACGCTGGATCAGATTTGAAAAAATATGGAAACTCTTAACATGAAAGTTAATGGTGGATCCACAAGTTCACCATTTGGAGGAGCACCTGAGTCAGAATCTTTCAACCAACATAAAGAAACAGTGAATTATGTCAACAATTTCAACAGACAGGGGAACAATCCATATTTCATCACCTACAACCCAGGGTGGAGGAATCATCCCAATTTCACATGGAGCAACAATTCAGGGCAAATGAACACCCACCACCCGGGTTCCAACAACAGAACAAAGGCCAGGAGCAGGCAAATGAATCAAGAATAACAGAAGTGTTGACCACTTGAAAAAGATAGAAGCAAAACATGACTTCAAGCAGCTCAAGATATGATGCTATGTTTCAATCCCAAGCAGCATTAATTCAAATTCAATCTGCTTCTATTAGAGCACTGGAGAATCAAATTGGACAACTGGCCAATGCTTAGAGTTACAGACCACCAGATACTCTTCCCAGCAACACAGAGCTAAATCCAAGGAACATGGGAAAAGAACAATGTCATGCCATCATGTTAAAAAGCGGTACTGAAATCAACAAAGATGTTGGAGCCAAAACAACTGCTGAGGAAGTTCCAAAAGAAACAAAGACAGATGGAGGAAAAAGAAGCAAAGGAAAAAGAACAGATCACTCCACCTCCACCTTTTCCTCAGCGTCTTCAGAAAAACAAACTGGACAAGCAATTTGCTCGATTCTTGGAGGTGTTCAAAAAGCTGCATATCAACATTCCATTTGTAGAAGCGTTGGAACAAATGCCCAGGTATGCCAAATTCATGAAAGACATTCTTTCACGAAAGCGGAGATTGGGAGATTACAAGACAGTAGCATTATCAGAAGAATGCAGCGCTATCATTCAGAAGAAACTTCCTCCAAAGTTGAAAGATCCTGGCAGTTTCACTGTTCCTTGCACCATAGGAGAACACGACTTTGGTAAGGCTTTATGTGATTTAGGTGCTAGTATTAACTTGATGCCTTTTTCTATTTTCAGGAAACTGCAGATTGGAGAAACAATGCCTACCTCAGTCTCTCTACAAGTTGCTGATAGAACGCTCGTATTTCCGAGAGGTGTAGTTGAAGATGTGCTGGTCAAAGTTGACAATTCATTTTCCAGCAGATTTTATTGTCCTTGATATAAAGTAAGACGCAGACGTGCCAATCATCCTCGGGAGACCATTCTGGCTACAGGTCGAACCATTATTGATGTACAAAAAGAGAATTAACCATGAAGGTACATGACCAAGAAGTAACATTCAATGTTTTCAAGGCCATGAATTTCTCAGATGATGAAAAGAATGAGGAATATTTCAGACTTGACGTGATACACATTACCATTCAGAACTCCAATGCAATGCAAAGTTCTACTGATAAACTTAAAACATGTCAATTTCTGTGGAGCCTGAAGATAAAGTGTCTTTTGCACTGAAAAAGCCAATTCTTGCACTACAAACAACAGAAGAGAAAAAGTTCCACCAGCTCAACGAATTGGAGGAATTTCACAATCATTCTTTTGAGAATGCTAAATTATACAAAGAAAAGGCCAAAAAAAGACATGATGATAAGTTAGTGCGCATAACACTTGAACCAGGGCAGAAGGTACTGTTAAACAAATCAAGGGTGAAATTCTTCCCATGGAAGCCAAAATCACGGTGGTCAGGTCCATTTGTGATCACCAAGGTTTTACCAGACAAAGCCGTTGAGATATATGATACCGACTCCAACAAAACATTCAAGGTTAAAAACAAGTGTGTTAAGCACTACTGAGGAGAATCATTTGAGCGAAAAAAAAGAAAGTGTCACACTTTCAGATCCAGCCTAATGTCGAGAAGTCACGTCTAGCTGTTGACGTTAAACTTAGCGCTCGCAGGGAGGCACCCATGCAATTTTTGTATATATTATGATTTGGTGTGATTTCATTTTGTGTGTTTAATTTTTACAGGTTAAGTCATTTCAGGATGGAAGAAGTTCTCGCAAATCTTCACAAGCAATTTCCTTCTCTCCCTCAAAAATCTCTGATGAAAGTCTACAAAGCTCGCTTGAAGCGAATGAGGTTACTGATGATCAAAGGTATTCCTACTGACATCGTTGGATTATTGAAGCACGGGTTCGATTGGCAAGTGAGTCTTCTGACTCTTTTATTCCACATCTGCCTGGTTTAGGAAGGAGCACATATGCTAAAAAGAGAAGAGCCAAAAGAATGTGTGTTTGTTATAAATGTGCTAGCATATTTTAATACTCGTTGTCGTTCTTTAGGAATGGTGTCTGATAACCGCGAAGATAAGATTAATTTCATTAGGGATGGCTTGAGTAAGGAGTCTTTGGATGACATATCTAAAACTCTTGAGACGCATCCCAGTGCATGTGTGTATCACGAAATTTGTGTGTTACACGCACAATTCCAAAAAGAAAGACAACAATTAAGTCTCAGAAATCTGACTCAAAAAGACCCTGTTTGCCAATTTATAAGAAAATTGGATGGGAAGCTTGTCCCTGACGCATAGACGTCAATCAAGCGGCTACTTTTCCTTGTACATATTATATCTCTTTGTCTTTTCCTAATAATTTTGATTTGTTTTGTTGTTTTCTTTTATTTTCTTTGACAGGATCCAGACCTTTTTGACTATCACGATTTATTTTACTGTTAACTAATAATTATCATTTGGCAGGTACTAGTGCTATTATTTTACTCACCCTTTTCAGGTGTTATAAATTCAACCATCATTGCACTTTTGAAGACATCCAGAGTAAAACATGGAAGCCACTTCAAGAAGACGAGTTGAAAACATCTGTGTGTTTTGCGGCACTAGTGTTGGTGTTAAGCCATAATACGTAGAAGCAGCACATGAATTGGGTCGAGTCTTAGCTGCAAGAAATATGCACTTAGTATATGGCGGAGGCAATCTTGGACTTATGGGGATCGTTTCAAAGGCTGTACAGAAGGAGGCAGTCACGTTTTGGGAATCATCCCAAAACCCTTGGTAGAGGCAAATCTTATTGGACCATCAACAGAGAAGAACTAATTGTGCTAGGTATGTCTGAACGACTGGTAGAAATGATTAACCGTTCTGATGCTTTTCTTGCTTTGCCAGGTGGCTTGGGTACATTGGAGGAAATTTTTACAGTGTTATCTTGGGCGAACCTGAACATACACCAGAAACCGCTTGGACTGTACAACATTGAAGGATTTTATTATTTTCTTTGTGTGTTTCTTGATGATGCCCGGAGAAATGGGTCGTGTCAAAACCTATGAAAGAACTCTCTTTACTACCAGAACTGCTCCGGATCTATTGACCAAATCTTATCCTATGAACCACAAATTGACCCTATCATTTCAAAGATAAATTGGTCAAAGGACGATCGTGGTAAGAGGCGTCGGATTAATCTGGATCTTAATTTAATTTTTCATTTAGATGTAGAATTTCAGCTAACCAAGTATTATCTTCTAAACTCTTCTTCTACTGTTTAAGACATTGGGGACAATGTCTCATTTAGGTTGGGGGAGGGAATTAGTTGATCAGTATCTTGTTTTTAGTTGTGTGTTGTTTTTATTTTTTTAGTCCAAATTTTTTCGAAAAATACAAAAAAATTGAAATTTTTCAAAAATTACAAAAATATTTTGCGTTTTTGTGTTTTTATTTTGACTAAAAAGGTGAAATTGGTAAGATATAGCTGAGTAAGGAGTTTCCCTCCTGAGATGTGTCTAAAACATATTTCGGAACAAGTTAAGTTTTGTTTATTTCCTTTTGAATTATTTAATTTTTGAATTCTCCATAATACTGACTAAAATGATCTTCATATGCTCAGTTGGCAGATATTATCAACATGCATGGTAACATAAGGACATGAGTTGTAATTGAAAAGTTTGTAATATTTAGTGCTCTAGTTTAATTGGAGAAAGCATCTTAAAAAGTGATGGAGTAAAAAAAAATGTTTGAGATCCGAGTTATTAAGTCTGTAAGGGTGTTTTAACACATAGTGCCCTAAAGCCAACTGGTTTGGGAGTCACTGGCCCAAAGCTCACTACATGGATCAAAGATGTTGCAAAATTATATATATCTGAAGTCTGAGTAACTAAGTCTGTAGGGGTGTTTAACACCTGGTGCCTTAAAGCCAACTGGTTTGGGAGTCACTGACCCAACACTCGCTACATAGATGAAAAATATTTGTAATATAAAAAAATCAAAATCAAAGAAAAAAATCAGAAAAATCAGAAAAATTATTCCATTGCTGCAAAAAGGTGTGAATTCTGATAAAATTTAGGACAAAAATATTACTCTCTTATCAACAGCACTTGTGACTGTTGTGGGCAAAATGAGTTGATTAATATTTTGTTGGCTGTGCATATGGAGAATGGTAAATATAATCGGAGAATTTACTTATTCAATAATTTAGAAAGAAAGAAAACAACTAGTAACTTGGAGTAGAAGTTTCACCTGATTAGTCACTAACTTCTTTATTCTTTTTCTCTTGTCTTTTTGCTTTTGTGTGCATTAGTTTTATTATCTTTTTACTTTTGTAAAAAGTTTGTGGGTATCGTTGCTGTAAGCCCTCACGAGACTATAACTCGTCCACTAGGGACACCTAGGGGTTTAAAGGCTTGTTGCATATGCTAAATGCAACTGTGATCCCTATGAAAGTGGCTTAGTTTAATTTTAATTGTTTCTTGTATTTTATTTTGTTTTTTGCTCGAGGACTAGCATAATGTTAGGTTTGGGGGTGTGATGAGCGGAAACTATATCAATATTTACTGCCCCTTTTACTTATTTTGTTTAGTTTCTCGGTTTGATGAACGTTTTGTTGTGTTTTAGTTTATTTTGCAGATAAAATAATATTGGGACACAATGAAATCATTAGCACAAAATATGGGTCAAATAAGGGCAAAAATTGGACTTGACATATTAATTTTGGAGATTGGAAACTTGAAAGGGCATTTTAACGAAGTGCAGTTTTGGAAATTCCAATTTTGCGCATCTGTCGTATTTAGGGCATAACATTTTACTCTGATATCAGATTGAGCTGATTCAAGTTCCATATTAAAGAAGACTCAAAGATATACAACTTTAAAAGACAAAATAATTTCAAATTCTGAAGATTTCAAGCCTGAAATTGATGAACCATCCAGAAGTGTGTTGTGTGTATTATTAAAGAAATCATTTCAATCATTTTCAAAGCAAAAAATAATTAATAAATAAATAATAAAAATTATCAATCACCACCAAACATGATAAGAAATTAGTGGAGCAATTAATAATGGATTTGGTGGATGATTTGATGGAGGCAAAATTTTGCCTATAAATACCAAGCCTTTTCATTTGTAAATTCATACTTTCTTCTAAGGAATTCCTTAAGAATACTAAGAAGATTGTATCTTGTTTGTTTATTTACAGCTTTCAGTAATTAATTTCCGCTTTCGCACTTTCTTTTCTTTACTTTTCAGTTTTTAATTTCCGCAATTTACTTTTACGCACAATACTTTTCTTTCTTTAATTTTCAGTTTTTACTTTTCAGTAATGAGGAGGTAACTCCCCTTTGCTGGGGTAAAAGGTAAAACTTTTATTACTAATATTTAGATTAATCTCCCTTAATTATAATAGATAAACTAGTTAAAACCTGACTTAACGAGGATACCGCCATATTGGTCGGTTGGTAATTATTTAAATTGGTTTTAACCTGACTAAACTGGATACCGCCTGATTGGTCGGTTGGTAATTAATTATTATTTGACTTAATCTGGATACTGCCTATATGGCTGGTTGGTAATTATCATGCAAAGTTAATATATTATATTTAGGGAGATATCTAAAATAGAAGTAATAAAAGTGGATCTTTTTACCTCATCATTTTCTTTTATTGAACTTTTACTTTATTTACTTTTCAGCAATTTACTTTTCAGCATTTTACTTTTCAGCAATTTACTTTTCAGCAATTTACTTTTCAGCATTTTACTTTTCAGTAATTTACTTTTCAGCATTTTACTTTTCAGTATTTACTTTCAGTATTTACTTTCCGTCATTTACTTTCAGCATTTTACTTTATGTCTTTTATTTTATTTAAGTTTTTACTACCCGTAAATATGTGTCGTAACTAAGCCAGTTATCTAGGGTTGTGATGAAATCCAATATCACCAGTTTTAAAAGGGGTTATTTTATAGTTTGGGTTATTTTAAAGGTTTACTTATTAAGTCTTAAGCTTAATGCGTCTTGTTATTGGCCACTAATAAGATTGATATGGTAAATCTAAAAAAAAACTTGGCAAAGGAATTTTAGGTTTCAGCCTTAGACTTAATAGCCCACGATCTTCCTTGAGGATAGATAACCCTTTAATAGATTTCTTTACAGGATAGACATATACCTGTCGGCGGGGGGTAGCCATAATTGGAACTTAAACTTAATGAATCCATGTAATTTGGTTGACATAGACATATGGTTCAATTGGGTTATACTTGGTATTTGCGTCTGACCATCGACAAAGGCTTTCACATAATTTAATGTTCCAGGTTAGTAAACCAACATATTACACAAAAATGAAATAATCACTTCATCTTTAAAATGATATTGGAAGATTCACAACCCTAGATAGTTTCCTAATATTGAATTTTCTTAAACCTTCTTTCGCGCAATTTTATTTACTTATTTTTAAATTCAAAATCATCAACATTTCAAATCAATCAATCAACCTGTTAGATACTAGTAATCATTTGACCTCATAAAATTAATAGATTATGTATTAAGTCCTCGTGGGATCGATACTTTTTATACTACTTGAACGATACGTGCGCTTACGTTATACGCGTGTGTGTAAGCACCGGTCAGGTCCAATGGTAAATTCTGAAATCGATATCAAATATCGCTCCCACTGTAAGTTATAGGATAATTTTCTTCAATAAGAAAACAACAGAATCATTAAGTATCTTATACTTTGTAAATGATTCTGACATCCTATTAAACTTATACGGAAGATGTCTAATGGTCTTTTCATCTTATTAATTATATAGTTCCATTACGGTTTATTCTTCTCACATTTGACTTCAATAAGTCAATTTTTTTCTGCAATCATCAACATCCAATGTTAATCACAAAGTAATAAAATAATTTTATTGCTCGGGATTGTAGAAAAGATATTCTATCAAACAGAATACAATATTCTATTAAATAGAATAAATGATAAATCTTTCACTCGTACCTCCGAGGCACAAGTACTTTCAATTATATAACAATTATACAAAAGAAAGTCTCAAATCTTAAACTTTTCAAGATTCGAATTTTCTACGATACATATCATATATGTAACTGTAGGAACGGATGGAACCTTAACTAAAGAGACGAATTATTGTTACTAGAGCATAACCCCAAGAGCATTGAAAAATAATTCGGTAACACTCAATATCAACGAATCAAATCATATAAGATTCGATAACTCCCATTGACCAATTCCATCAAAATGGAATCGCGGAAGTTCAATACTGAGTAAGAATCACATTCATTAAATAACTTTAGAACAAATTGCGATGAATTCATGCGTTTGATTAAATCAAACATATTCGAACAATTCAAAGACTCACTATGAATTTTATAGTTTTCAACACTTAAGATAGAATATATTTGAACTATTCAAAATATTCTATCCGAGTTTCATTAGAAACACATTGACAGTTCTTGAACAATTCAAGACGTTCAACATGTTCTCTATAGAAACACGTAACTAAGTCATGACATATCATCAACTAAGTTACAGAGCATAAAAAACTATCTAAGGCAATTTCTAATTCATTAAAATACACACATCCAATGTATTAGTTTAATAAATTTGTGGTCCAATGACGGTCATCGGTTAAATGAGATTTAATCACAACCTGAATACAATATTCATTAAATGGTTAAGGATATGTGGTGTGAACTCATATCATACCATCCTTTACCATACGGAATGAGCATCTAATGCTTCGTGATAAAAACTCATAAAGCACATTTCTAAGTTATTTATATTACCGAATTTATTTATTAATGTTTATCTTTTATTAATGACACTATTAGTCATATTAAAATATGTAACAACTATTTTTACAGAATAAGTAACTATCTGATAATCACAAATCCTGATATCAAATATCAAAACAGTTATTAATATTATTTTAATTAACTAGACGAGAGATCATGTATCCAATACCCACAGTCGTCGTATTGCGAGAATCAATATTCTCTATACATAACTATATGTATCTCCTTTCTTAAGCTTTATAATTTGCGTTCAATTATTTACAACAATTGCAAATAATCGATTAGCAAACTGTGTCAGACACGTGACTTCTAAAAGTCACTAAAAGCCAAGAAACGTCATTATAATATAAACAATAACTAAAGGGGTTTTCTTAATGCTATTCAAGAATCTCGAGACATGAACTATTCAAGTCAATTCTTACTACATAAGAAATAATTCTAACTAGAATAATATCCTAAACACAGATATATATTTAGATTACCTAATCGTGACTTAGAAACTAAGCACAAACCATCTTGATTTTCAAGAAAATCGGAACAACAGTTCCCGATGGTATCAACTAATCTAACTATATCTAAGTCTACTGTCTTTCTAAAACCTATTCTAGAACAACGCAACCATAAGTAAAGTCGGAAAATCTATTCTAGTAATAGATATACAGTGGAACAGAAGTATAAATCTATAAACAATATAGATAAAAGGAAAATGAAAGCAGTAAATTCCATAAAATTACGCACTGCCTGGGTTATGGATTTTAAACCCAGCAGTGTCTCCCACTACTTTACGTAATACCGTAATACTCAACGGACAATGGAAATTCAATAATTAAATTGAATTCCATAGTGAGAGTGAGATCCTATGAATATATTTCGACTCACAGCTTTGACATGTTCTCGCCTACGTATATTCATTAGGTAGACAACTTGTTGTCAATCACTCACCAGTGACTCTCGATTTTGGTCCTGACCGTTTCTCGCTGTGACAGCTTTGGCACGTTCACAAGGAGGCGTATCAAGGCTACACTTATCAATGACAAACTCAAGCTACCGGTGTAGTCCTGACAGCTTTGGCACGTTCAGGATTTCCACTTTCACTTGAATTTGTCTCTTATTATATAAGTTCTACCTGCGCAAATGAACTACCATCAACCATAATTGCACAGCTTTGGCACGATACAGCTACAGCATCAGGAAATCATTTACATCCGTACTGACAAGGCGGACCAAGAAACATGTATCCAATACATGTTACTTTACAACCATATTTTAAAAGCGGAGATTTTCCTACGGAAGTTTTAATCTACATCCAATGCAAAATTTTAATCTAAATCATTTTCTAAACATTTCAATTCTACCTAAGAAAATATGACTCAATTTAACTATTAAATTTCGTTACATTTTCCGTTAGCGTAAAACTGAAAAGTAAAGAAACATATCTAGATTACATGCATGTGCGAACAATAAATTGGATTAAATATCATATATCAAGCATGAATAATGTAATGGATGAAGCATCAGACCTGCTCTGATATCATTTTTGTTGGGGTTTTGGGATTGGGCGTAGCGGAAGCGCGGGTCCGGGCGAAATCGTATTTTAAAAATTTTCAAAATACCGAATAAATTATTCAATATTTAATATAGATAATTTATTCATATATCACCTAAACACATTTATTTAATATCAAATATTATCATAAATATAGTTGAAACTTCGCGAAACTTTTACGAAAACCGATTTTCCGCAAAATGGCCTAAAATGCGTTTTTTACCGAACCGACAACCTGACACTTATGGAAACTGCCCAGGTCAGATCCAATAGTGTCGGGGCAGTCCATGGGCTACCCAAACAGTGAAGGAATCATTTTTTTCACAGCTGTCACCCGGTTGGCTCAAAATCCACCCGGTAACGCCGTTTTTGGCCGTTTTCGCTTATTTCAAGTTGGAAACATTTTCCGGCAATTGTGCCAACTCCCAAAACACATCCATTACATCTGTATGACATCAAAAACATCACATAATTTCCAGTTTTAACAGATCTGATCTGCAGAACCGAAATCACCCATTTTCATGCTTTTAATCCAAAATTCCAAAATTAATCAAATTAATCAACACACCAAATCATGTCACCACACATATGAATCACTCTAGAAAAATTCTAGGCATAATAAGAGTGGTTATCATACTCTAGAATGACAACAAATTGTCCAACAACAATTTGAACAAATTGGATGTAAATTACATTAATTAGCTCCAATTCAAACTTCACACATGCTTATTCTTCCTTCTCCATCAACCTCAAACAAAAGCCCCAAATTTCCATAAACAAAGAAACCCTAGAACATTTCTAAGTGTTCAAGAAAACATGAAAAATTTACAAGCCTGGGTTGTAGAGGATTACCTTTTAATCTCCTAAATTCCAAGCTTTTTTCTTGAATTTCTTTGTCATTTCTTCATGGATTTTTTAAACTAATTTCAAACCCATTTTGTTGAGAGCTCTCGGCAGTGAGCAAGATTGATGATGATGAAAGAAACAATTTCTCTCTCACCTTTATGTAAAAAATGAAATTGATAATCTCGCTAAACTATACAAGTCGAGGTCATTACATACGTATAATCCCTCCGTCACAGGCTATCCGTATTATACCTTTGATATAGATTAGAACGTCAAATCAGTTCGGTATAATACAGTCGACTTTCAATTTACGATATCTAAATAACACTCGGAACTGATTTCCGAAGTTATACCACAGCCATGGATTTACTAGATCGTAAACACGTGAGGATGCCTATGCCCTGTACACAGGACTGAGGGATCCTATCTTGATACGCACAGGATATCATGAGCATCAGTTCACACTCAACGAACAGGCGGAGGTCTGATCATGGCTAGATCGTTGACGTGACTGCCATCAAAGTGTGGAGGATAGCTCATATATCCACGGTGGTATCTCAAGTCGAATGACCACTATGCTCGCTCAACTCGAGAAGGTTCCTATTGACGTTGGTGTACCATCTATTATGAAACCTTCAGTGAGTCATTCAGTGTCTTATCAAATAAACACATACATGTCTATACGAGTCTCCCGAAACTCATGGTTCACTGGGATAAACCATCGGACTAAGTCACGATATATGACATGTACTGGTCTCAGCGGATTTTACTAACCGACCCGTGTTAGTAAATCTTGACCAAGAACTTTATTTAAGGATATACAACTAATAACGCGCTTCCCAATGTCAATTACAAACTACATTGTAACTGCGCACTATACTGTAAATTCTATGGTCTTTGTCTAATATACATGTATCACTGAACCAGATTCAGTTTCGATCTAATCGTAATCAGATTAGATCGAATAGGTATATAAAAGATAAGGGTGCTACCAGTAAATTAGTAATATTATGGAAAATTGAACCGCTCGTATTAATGAATCGGACATAAATACGACTCGTATAGGCACTCGGAGCACCAACCCTAACAATTTCTCCCACTTGCTCTAGTGTCAATCCACGGTATCTTATACACATCTCAATGTGTATCGCGTACTCATGGCCTTCAAGAGCTCACCAGCACTTAAGATGTAGGCAAGAACAAGTAAGCTTGCTTTAAAAAATTGAGTCTGTCCAAAAAACTCAACAGTTTTCCTTAGCTAGCATTATTCATATTTTGCAGAATTCAAATTCCACATCAATATGACTCAGACGTTATATCAGTATTGTGTTATAGCTTCTGAGTTGTCTATGTATTTAGAAATCAAATCCAAATACTTTGAGACAACTGCAAACATCACACTAATATGAAAACTTCTAATCTATAGGGTCACTATCCAACTTCATAAATCAATACTTCATAAGTTGCAACTGATTCTACTAATTTAGTAGAATCAACGGTGACACTCTCACGGTATCTTTTCTGACTTTATATGACATAGACTATCTAATGTCATAATTAGAATCAAAACTAATCTGACCTAATGGTTGCTGACTAAATTCTCCATGAATTAGAAACTCGTTCTTAATATCTAAAAGATCACAAAGAACATGTTTCAAGACACATCATATGGTCTGCAGCATATCAAAATAACTCGTAACAATTACGATTAAATTGATATCTTTGATCACACATAATACAGTATTCATTATGTCATCATCATATGATGCATAAGATTGACTAGACATTCCAATCAATCTATCTTTCGACAAAAGAATCATCTTTTACGAAAGATGAATACTATATATATAAAAGACACATTAAATGTCAAACATTTACACTAACTGTCATACAGATAGTCTTGATGTGTCCTTTATTAGATCATATCTAATATGCGATTAATAGGAGTTTCTCACAAGTCTCTTAGTTTTATTTCTTATATATAACTTTATATCAAATATAATAGAGACTGCTCACACTACTTCCACAGATAAATGAAGACTTAAGGATATATAACACTAGAAATAAATTTATACCCTCCCACTGACCCTACTGACAAATATGTATTCTATATATTTCGATAAAACCAGACAATCTGACTAATATCAAAATGAGAGAGCACAAATTTCCGGAGAACTTATCTGAGTCTACAATAGGCTCCATAAGCTAGTATATCAAACTGTGATTTTAGCAGAATACAAACTCTAGGGCCATTCTAGAATGAACTTCTTCAAATAAAGAAATCACGACGGATCTCTAATTCGAAGAAATCACTCAAGAACGTCGCTTTGCATTCTTTAGCCAAAAACATAGTTTAATATCAACATTAACCAATAAATCTCTAATTGTTCAATTAGTGCGCCTAGAGACAAGTTTTCTCAGAATCTACAATAGACTACTGAGCAAAACCTTTCTCTATAAAAGTCAAACCTTTATCAAGCTCATTTTGCTTTTGCTGCGCAAACAATTTGCACATTTTATGAACTATTCATAACGAAGGCCTAATCAAGTTCAAAACTCGATCGTAGTAAGCCATGAACAATATAGATCTATGGTCCTGATGAGCGGAAAATATATCAATATTTACCGCCTTTTTTTACTTGTTATTTTGTTTAGTTTCTCGGGTTTGATGAACGTTTTGATGTGTTTTAGTTTATTTTGCAGATAAAATAATATTGGGACACAATGAAATCATTTAGGACAAAATCTGGGTCAAATAAGGGCAAAAATTGGACTTGACATATTAATTTTGGAGATTGGAAACTTGAAATGGCGTTTTAACGAAGTGCAGTTTTGGAAATTCCAATTTTGCGCATCTGTCGTATTTGGGGCATAACATTTTACTCCAATATCGGATTGAGCTAATTCAAGTTTCAGATTAAAGAAGACTCAAAGATATACAACTTTGAAAGGCAAAATAATTTCGAGTTCTGAAGATTTCATGCCCGAAATTGATGAACCATCCAAAAGTGTGTTGTGTGTAATTATTAAAGTCATTTTCAATCATTTTCAAAGCAAAAAATAAATTAATAAATAAATAATAAAAATTATCAAATCACCACCAACATGATAAGCAATTAGTGGAGCAATTAATAATGGATTTGGTGGAGCAATTAGTGGAGCATTAATAATGGATTTGGTGGATGATTTGATGGAGGTAAAATTTTGCCTTAATACCAATCATTTCATTTGTAAATTCATACTTTCTTCTAAGGAATTCCTTAAGAATACTAAAAAGATTGTATCTTGTTTATTTATTTACAGCTTTCAGTAATTAATTTCCGTTTTCACACTTTCTTTTCTTTACTTTTCAGATTTTACTTTCCGCAATTTACTTTTACGCAGAGTACTTTTCTTTCTTTAATTTTCAATTTTTACTTTTCAGTAATGAGGAGGTAACTCCCCTTTGCTGGGGTAAAAGGTAAAACTTTTATTACTAATATTTAGATTAATCTCCCTTAATTATAATATATAAACTAGTTAAAACCTGACTTAACGAGGATACCGCCATATTGGTCTGTTGGTAATTATTTAAATTGGTTTTAACCTGACTAAACTGGATACCGCTGATTGGTCGGTTGGTAATTAATTATTAATTTGACTTAATCTGGATATCGCCTAAATGGCTGGTTGGTAATTATCATGCAAAGTTAATATATTATATTAAGGGAGATATCTAAAATAGAAGTAATAAAAGTGGATCTTTTTACCTCAGCATTTTCTTTTATTGAACTTTTACTTTATTACTTTTCAGCAATTTACTTTCAGCAATTTACTTCATTTACTTTTCAGTAATTTACTTTCAGCATTTACTTTTCAGCATTTAATTTTCAGTATTTAATTTCAGCATTTATTTTCCGTCATTTACTTTTCAGCATTTACTTTTCAGCATTTTACTTTATGTCTTTTATTTTATTTAAGTTTTTACTACCCGTAAATATGTGTCGTAACTAAGCCAGTTATCTGAGGTTGTGATGAAATCCAATATCACCGGTTTATAAGGGGTTATTTTATAGTTTGGGTAATTTAAAGGTTTACTTATTAAGTCTTAAGCTTAATGCGTCTTGTTAATTGGCCACTAATAAGATTGATATGGTAAATCTAAAATAAACTTGACAAATGAATTTTAGGTTTCAGTCTTAGACTTAATAGCCCACGATCTTCCTTGAGGATAAATAACCCTTTAATAGATTTCCTTACATGATAGACATATACCTGTCGGACGGGGGTAGCCATAATTGGAACTTAAAAGGTAATGAGGAGGTAACTCCCCTTTGCTGGGGTAAAAGGTAAAACTTTTATTACTAATATTTAATTAATCTCCCTTAATTATAATATATAACCTAGTTAAAACCTGACTTAACGAGGATAACGCCATATTGGTCGGTTGGTAATTATTTAAATTGGTTTTAACATGACTAAACTGGACACCGCCTGATTGGTCGGTTGGTAATTAATTATTAATTTGACTTAATCTGGATACCGCCTATATGGCTGGTTGGTAATTATCATGCAAAGTTAATATATTATATTAGGGATATATCTAAAATAGAAGTAATAAAAGTGGATCCTTTTACCTCAGCATTTTCTTTTATTAAACTTTTACTTTATTTACTTTTCAGCAATTTACTTTCAGCTTTACTTTCATAATTTACTTTCAGCAATTTACTTTTCAGCAGCATTACTTTTCAGAAATTACTTTCACATTTACTTTTCAGCAATTTACTTTCAGCAATTTACTTTCAACATTTACTTTTCAGTAAATTTCACTTTCAGCATTACTTTTCAGTAATTTACTTTCAGCATTTACTTTCCGTCATTTACTTTTCAGCATTTTACTTTATGTCTTTTATTTTATTTAAGTTTTTACTACCCGTAAATATGTGTCGTAACTAAGCCAGTTATCTGGGGTTGTGAAGAAATCCAATATCATCAGTTTATAAGGAGTTATTTTATAGTTCGGGTAATTTAAAGGTTTACTTATTAAGTCTTAAGTTTAATGCGTCTTGTTAATTGGCCACTAATAAGATTGATATGGTAAATCTAAAATAAACTTGACAATTGAATTTTAGGTTTCAGCCTTAGACTTAATAGCCCACGATCTTCCTTGAGGATAGATAACCCTTTAATAGATTTCCTTACAGGATAGACATATACCTGTCGAACGGGGGTAGCCATAATTGGAACTTAAACTTAATGAATCCAGTAATTTGTTGACATAGACATATGGTTCAATTGGCTTATACTGGGTATTTGCGTCTGACCATTGACAGAGGCTTTCGCATAATTTAGTGTTCCAGGTTAGTAAACCAACATATTACACAAAAATGAAATAACCACTTCATCTTTAAAATGATATTGGAAGATTCACAAGCCTAGATAGTTTCCTAATATTGAATTTTCTTAAACCTACTTTCGCGCAATTTTATTTACTTGTTTTTAAATTCAAAATCATCACAATTTCAAATCAATCAATCAACCTGTTAGATACTAGTAATCATTTGACCTCATAAAATTAATAGATTAGGTATTAAGTCCTCGTGGGATCGATACTTTTTATACTACTTGAACGATACGTGCGCTTACGTTATACGCGTGTGTGTAAGCACCGGTTAGGTCCAATGGTAAATTCTGAAATCGATATCAAATATCGCTCCCACTGTAAGTTATAGGATAATTTTCTTCAATAAGAAAACAACAGAATCATTAAGTATCTTATACTTTGTAAATGATTCTGACATCCTATTAAACTTATACGGAAGATGTCTAATGGTCTTTTCATCTTATTAATTATATAGTTCCATTACGGTTTATCCTTCTCACATTTGACTTCAATAAGTCAATTCTTTTCTGCAATCGTCAACATCCAATGTTAATCACAAAGTAATAAAACAATTTTATTACTCGGGATTGTAGAAAATATATTCTATCAAACAGAATACAATATTCTATTAAATAGAATAAATGATAAACCTTTCACTCGTACCTCCGAGGCACAAGTACTTTCAATTATATAACAATTATACAAAAGAACGTCTCAAATCTTAAACTTTTCAAGATTCGAATTTTCTACTATACATATCATATATGTAACTGTAGGAACGGATGGAACCTTAACTAAAGAGACGAATTAGTGTTACTGGAGCATAACCCCAAGAGTATTGAAAAATAATTCGGTAACACTCAATATCAACGAATCAAATCATATAAGATTCGATAACTCCCATTGACCAATTCCATCAAAATGGAATCGCGGAAGTTCAATACTGAGTAAGAATCACATTCATTAAATAACTTTAGAACAAATTGCCATGAATTCATGCGTTTGATTAAATCAAACATCTTCGAACAATTCAAAGACTCACTATGAATTTTATAGTTTTCAACACTTAAGATAAAATATCTTTGAACTATTCAAAATATTCTATCCGAGTTTCATTAGAAACACATTGACAATTCTTGAATAATTCAAGACGTTCAACATGTTTTCTATAGAAACACGTAACTAAGTAATGACAAATCATCAACTAAGTTACAGAGCATAGAAAACTATCTAAGACAATTTCTAATTCATTAAAGTACACACATCCAATGTATTAGTTTAATAAATATGTGGTCCAATGACGGTCATCGGTTAAATGAGATTTAATCACAACCTGAATACAATATTCATTAAATGGTTAAGGATATGTGGTGTGAACTCATATCATACCATCATTTACCATACGGAATGAGCATCTAATGCTTTCGTGATAAAAACTCATAAAGCACATTTCTAAGTTATTTATATTACCGAATTTATTTCTTAATGTTTATCTTTTATTAATGACACTATTAGTCATATTAAAATATGTAACAACTATTTTTACAGAATAAGTAACTATCTGATAGTCACAAGTTCCGATATCAAATATCAAAACAGTTATTAAACATTATTTTAATTAACTAGACGAGAGATCATGTATCCAATACCCACAGTCGTCGTATTGCGAGAATCAATATTCTCTATACACAACTATATGTATCTCTTTTATTAAGCTTTATAATTTGCGTTCAATTATTTACAACAATTGCAAATAATCGATTAGCAAACTGTGTCAGACACGTGACTTCTAAAAGTCACTAAAAGCCAAGAAAAGTCATTATAATATAAACAAATACTAAAGGGGTTTTCTTAATGCTAGTCAAGAATCTCGAGACATGAACTATTCAAGTCAATTCTTACTATAAGAAATAATTCTAACTAGAATAATATCCTAAACACATATATATATTTAGATTACCTAATCGTGACTTAGAAACTAAGTCACAAACCATCTTGATTTTCAAGAAAATCGGAACAACAGTTCCCGATGGTATCAACTAATCTAACTATATCTAAGTCTACTGTCTTTCTAGAACCTATTCTAGAACAACGCAACCATAAGTAAAGTCAAAAAATCTATTCTAGTAATAGATATACAGTGGAACAGAAGTATAAATCTATAAACAATATAGATAAAAGGAAAATGAAAGCAATAAATTCCATAAAATTACGCACTGCCTGGGTTATGGATTTTTAAACCCAGCAGTGTCTCCCACTACTTTACGTAATACCGTAATACTCAATGGACAATGGAAATTCAATAATTAAATTGAATTCCATAGTGAGAGTGAGATCCTATGAATATATTTCGACTCACAGTTTTGGCACGTTCTCGCCTACGTATATTCATTAGGTAGACAACTTGTTGTCAATCACTCACCAGTGACTCTCGATTTTGGTCCTGACCGTTTCTCGCTGTGACAGCTTTGGCACGTTCACAGGGAGGCGTATCAGGGCTACACTTGTCAATGACAAACTCAAGCTACCGGTGTAGTCCTGACAGCTTTGGCACGTTCAGGATTTCCACTTTCACTTGAATTTGTCTCTTATTATATAAGTTCTACCGGCGCAAATGAACTACCATCAACCATAACTGCACAGCTTTGGCACGATACAGCTACAGCATCAGGAAATCATTTACATCCGTACTGACAAGGCGGACCAAGAAACATGTATCCAATACATGTTACTTTACAACCATATTTTAAAAGCGGGGATTTTCCTACGGAAGTTTTAATCTACATCCAATGCAGAATTTTAATCTAAATCATTTTCTAAACATTTCAATTCTACCTAAGAAAATATGACTCAATTTAACTATTAAATTTCGTTACATTTTCCGTTAGCGTAAAATTGAAAAGTAAAGAAACATATCTAGATTACATGCATGTGCGAACAATAAATTGGATTAAATATCATATATCAAGCATGAATAATGTAATGGATGAAGCATCAGACCTGCTCTGATACCATTTTTGTTGGGGTTTTGGGATTGGGCGTAGCGGAAGCGCGGGTCCGGGTGAAATCGTATTTTAAAAATTTTCAAAATACCGAATAAATTATTCATATTTAATATGAATAATTTATTCATATATCACCTAAACCAATTTATTTAATATCAAATATTAACATAAATATAGTTGAAACTTCGCGAAACTTTTACGAAAACCGATTTTCCGCAAAATGGCCTAAAATGCGTTTTTTACCGAACCGACAACCGACACTTATGGAAACTGCCCAGGTCAGATCCAATAGTGTCGAGGCAGTCCATGGGCTACCCAAATAGTGACGGAATCACTGTTTTCACAGCTGTCACCCGGTTGGCTCAAAATCCACCCGGTAACGCCGTTTTTGGCCGTTTTCGCTTATTTCAAGTCGGAAACACTTTCCGGCAATTGTGCCAACTCCCAAAACACATCCATTACATCCGTATGACATCAAAAACATCACATAATTTCCAGTTTTAACAGATCTGATCTGCAGAACCGAAATCACCCATTTTCATGCTTTTAATCCAAAATTCCAAAATTAATCAAATTAATCAACACACCAAATCATTCACCACACATATGAATCACTCTAGAAAAATTCTAGGCATAATAAGAGTGGTTATCATACTCTAGAATGACAACAAATTGTCCAACAACAATTTGAACAAATTGGATGTAAATTACATTAATTAGCTCCAATTCAAACTTCACACATGCTTATTCTTCCTTCTCCATCAACCTCAAACAAAAGCCCCAAATTTCCATAAACAAAGAAACCCTAGAACATTTCTAAGTGTTCAAAAAAACATGAAAATAATTTACAAGCCTGGGTTGTAGAGGATTACCTTTTAATCTCCTAAATTCCAAGCTTTTTTCTTGAATTTCTTTGTCATTTCTTCATGGATTTTTGAAACTAATTTCAAACCCATTTTGTTGAGAGCTCTCGGCAGTGAGCAAGATTGATGATGATGAAAGAAACAATTTCTCTCTCACCTTTATGTAAAAAAAGAAATTGAAGGCTAGAGGACAATTTTGTCCTTTTAAAAATTTATCAAATAAATTAATATTTATACTTTATATAAGCAAATCAAATTTACACACATATAAAGTATAATTATTTCATGCCAAAAGGTCCAATTAAAATTCACCAAGTATCATTCAATTAATGATAAATGGATAAAGTTTGAAAATCTAATTATTTAATTATTTAACATTTAAATAACTAGATAATTAAATAACAACTATATATGTATTTTTATTTACATTAAATAATAAATACATATATTTATGGCATGTGTCAAAATATCATTTGACAAATAATTAATGTGTATCTAATCTAATTATGTATCAAATATAAATACACAATAATTATTAGCGGACAAAATCTCATAAAGCATGTGTTATCGTTTAACCGATTAAACGATCCGAATTAACTCATTTAATCTGGTGAAGTATTATGAATAATCTGTATTATTCATATCGAGTTGTCCAAGTGCTCAATGAGTACACTTCATATTGTGGGACTCTCTAAGTTTAGGTTTATCCGTCACGAAATCCAATTTCGTGTCCATAATCCACCCAATCATGGATTATGACGACCACAGATAATCTCGCTAAACTATACAAGTCGAGGTCACTACATACGTATAATCCATCTGTCACAGGCTATCCGTATTATACCTGGGATATAGATCAGAACGTCAAATTCGTTCGGTATAATACAGTCGACTTTCAATTTACGATATCTAAATAACACTCGGAACTGATTTTCGAAGTTATACCACGGCCATGGATTTACTAGATCGTAAACACGTGAGGAAGCCTATGCCTTGTACACAGGGCTGACGGATCCTATCTTGATACGCACATGATATCATGAGCATCAGTCCACAACCAACGAACAGGCGGAGGTCTAATCATGGCTAGATCGTTGACGTGACTGCCATCAAAGTGTGGATGATAGCTCATATATCCACGATGGTATCTCAAGTCGAATGACCACTATGCTCGCTCAACTCGAGAAGGTTCCTATTGACGTTGGTGTACCATCTATTATGAAACCTTCAGTGAGTCATTCAGTGTCTTATCAAATAAAACATACATGTCTATACAAGTCTCCCGAGACTCATGGTTCACTAGGATAAACCATCGGACCAAGTCACGATATACGACATGTACTGGTCTCAACGGATTTTACTAACCGACCCGTGTTAGTAAATCTTGACCAGGAACTTTATTTAAGGATATACAACTAATAATGCGCTTCCCAATGTCAATTACAAACTACATTGTAATTGCGCACTATACTGTAAATTCTATGGTCTTTGTCTAATATACATGTATCACTGAACCATATTCAGTTTCGATCTAATCGTAATCAGATTAGATCGAATAGGTATATAAAAGACAAGGGTGCTACCAGTAAATTAGTAATATTATGGAAAATTGAACCGCTCGTATTAATGAATCAGACATAAATACGACCCGGATTGGCATTCGGAGCACCAACCCTAACAATTTCTCACACTTGCTCTAGTGTCAATCCACGGTATCTTATACACATCTCAATGTGTATCGCATACTCATGGCCCTCAAGTGCTCACCAGCACTCAAGATGTAGGCAAGAACAAGTAAGCTTGCTTTAACAAATTGAGTCTGTCCAACAAACTCAACAGTTTTCCTTAGCTAGCATCATTCATATTTTGCAGAATTCAAATTCCACATCAATATGACTTAGACGTTATATCAGTATTGTGCTATAGCTTCTGAGTTGTCTATGTATTTAGAAATCAAATCCAAATACTTTGAGACAACTGCAAACATCACACTAATATGAAAACTTCTAAACTATATGGTCACTATGCAACTTCTTCACAAATCAATACTTCATAAGTTGCAACTGATTCTACTAATTTAGTAGAATCAACGGTGACACTCCCACTGCATCTTTTCTGACTTTATATGACATAAACTATCTAATGTCATAATTAGAATCAAAACTAATCTGACCTAATGGTTGCTGACTAAATTCT